>JAHWFP010114318.1:0-17414 GCA_023313725.1 Lithobius niger
ACGTGAATTGAATAATTGAATTCATCAAGCGCAATCTTCCTCTGCATCGACAATGTATCATTGCTTTATTTCATCTGAAGTATGCACCGAAGGAGCAACTAGCTGTTCCGCTTCATTCTTCCAGCTTAATGTTCCTTCAAAGGTAAAATCCATGCTTGATTTGGGTCGGATATTCCTATGTGCTTTCTTGACCATTTCCTTTGTTCTGAATTACACGCAAAATTTGACGACGGAACATCGTCTTGTCACTGGAAGAATGTTTCTGTCCTGAATTTCTCCACTCTCACCGCTGCCTCGGTTAGTCGCGTTGGCATGAAAATCTGCTGAAGCTTCTGTCGACAGCAAATTTATAATGCATTAATATAAAAACCTTTTTTGCATGTACAGTTTTAGACTGTACCTTGTTCGATTGCAAAACAATTAAAAAAAAAACGACGAATCGTTTTATTTATCATGTTTGTCGCTTTTTTGATGCCAATTCTCCTGCCATCTACCGGCACGCTCGATAACCACAGAGTCCAAAGGCGAAGCACACACAGTTGGCGCTCGTGTCGGCGCGATTGTTGCCATGACAATCAAATCTATGAATGCGTCGTACAAACCATAGTTCGTTAGAACAGTTCGCACACAATTTCAAAACAAAAAAAGATATCTTTGCCAATATATTCTGCAATTTTTCGACAGTCAGTAATCTGGAGATGTTGGGGCTCAGACGACTGTCTTCATCAGGCAAAAATAAAAAATTCATGTCATTATGTCATGTTTGATCGTCTGCTCAATCGTCTGCTGTTTGAATCAGCGGCTGAGCGTAGCCTCCACCTACGCTTGGCCGCTGATTCAAACAGCAGACGATCGAACATGACATGGTGATGTGAATTTTTGTTTTTGCCTGCTGAAGACAGTCGTCTGAGCCCCTACATACATATTCAGATTACTGACTGTCGAAAATTGCAGAAGATATTGGCAAAGATATCTTTTTTTTGTTTTGAACCTGTGCTTGGACTGTTCCAACGAAAATGATTCCCGATTTTCAAAGTAAGCGACACGTTTAAAACCATAGTTAATATAATTAGTGAATTCCAATTTGAAATTTAATAACTTTCACAGCGAATAGTGATTGCAAACAGTGAAAAGTGAATGGAAAGTAACATTGAATGTAAACTTGTATACGAAAAAGAAAGAAGTAAGAAGATAACGTGAATTGCCCTATCATAAGCTCGATCCCATAATTCACCATCAAAAGATGTGCATTCTCCTCGCTAACCCTCATCCTGGGCAT
Source organism: Lithobius niger (assembly GCA_023313725.1). Classification (NCBI taxonomy): domain Eukaryota; kingdom Metazoa; phylum Arthropoda; class Chilopoda; order Lithobiomorpha; family Lithobiidae; genus Lithobius; species Lithobius niger. The sequence continues at coordinate 1,280 of JAHWFP010114318.1, forward strand.
TGGGAGTTGGGCCAGCACTCTACACCGGTTTCACCCAGACGGGCTGAGGAGTGTCTGGCAAAGAGCATGTCAAACATCTGTCGGTCAGCCCTGGCCTTAAGGATGTCCCTGACGGGACAACGATCATATAAAAAAGTGAAAACAAATTTGATATCAATAGTCGCCAGAACTCAAACCACAAAAGAGTCCGTGCGACTAGCTCCAGTCACGATGCAAGGCTAGCGACTGTGAGACAAGAAAAAATGGAGACAAAACATGTTAGTCTCGTCGCTAGTCTTGTCGCATGCCTAGCAACTATAAGACAAAGGACAAGAGACAAATTGTCTGGTGACATGCCTAACGACTTTGAGACAAGAGACAAACTGTCTTGGTACCTAGTCTCCTCGCATGCATAACGACTACGAGACGACGGGAAAGAGACGAGAGACAAACAGTCTCATTCCTAGTCTTGTTGCATGCCTAGTGACTTTGAGAAAGGGAAAGAGACAAAGATGCAAAGAGTCTCGTCCCTAGTTTCATCGTATGCCTAGCGATGTTCAGACAGGGAAAACGACAAAGAGAAGGACAGTCATGTCTTGTTCCTAGTATCGTCGTACGTGCGGTGACCATGAGACAACAGACAAACTGTCTAGTCCCTAGCCTCATCGCATGCCGAGCTATAATGAGACAAGGAGGAAAGAGAAAGAGATTAACAGAAAAAAAATTAGTGACAAAGAGACTGCACAGCCTTCGACAACTGCACAGTTCCTCCTCGTCTCATCGCACAGCTAGCGACAACGAGACAAGCAACTAAAGGGACAAACTTAAATAAAAATAAAGTGAAAAAAGAAAAGTTTATCCAGTACGAGTACCAGAACAAACAGTCGGAAATGTTGAACAGTCGGAACAATGTTGAAGCCAGTCGGAAATTTTCCTGTCGCAAGTCACAATTTAGATGGAGCAACAAGCTTCCCATCGAATACTAAGTTGTTGCAGGCCGACAGTCGCAAGTTACTAATCAAGAAATCACAGAATCGCAGGCTGCAAGTCTAAGTTCGTGTGTTACCAGTCGCAAGCAGAAAGGAAGAACGAGATTACCACCAAATAAGGAGATCATAAATAGCCATGAGATTCCCAATAAACCGAGAAGTCACATGTTGACACCCATACGGGAAAAAAATAGATGATAAAAGATATTTTAGGCATGCATGGCACAGTATAATATGTTGCCTTACATGGACTAATACGTAAATTTTGGCACATTTTTATATATTGTTAAATGTGTAGTAAAATACATCCTCGTGTATTTTGAAATGTATTTAATATTATATTTTACACTATATTGCAAAATATATTTAGTTCATGAAGACGTGTATTTCACAGTATCTCTTAGAATATATGTTAGTAGTGGAAAAAAATTGCATTATATGTGGTGAAATCTATTTCAGCATACATTTTAAAATACGTTGCACAAATTGCAAATTTGCAAATTATATTATGCTACTAGCTGAAACCCCGTCAAAAGTGACGGGTCCTAGTGTTAATAATGCAAGGGTCGGGTGATTCCTTCCCTTCGACCTTCCCCAAGCAAAGCACGAGTCCAGGGTTCGGTGCGTTCATTACTTTGTCTTTACTGTGAGTACTTACGGGATACATGTTAACTCGTCCATTTTGACCGTTCCTCTACTCTCGACTGACTGCCTTGTGTCGCCAGGTGGCACGCGAGCGCGAAAGCGTTGGGAAAGGCCAACTGGGTGGGAAATGGCGAGCTGGGGGCAGCTTGCCATTCTCACACGCTCCCCTCTCTCCACAAAAGTTGCGCTCGTCGCCTCAAAGATGACACTAGTTACAAAATCTTATGGTACGAAATGCAACAAAAATCTTAAAATCAACTGGTACAAAGTGATCAAAAATCGTAAAGCGAAATCCAAAATTTCTTATAATTCACTAATGCTCGCGCGCTTCCCTACCTTTGCACCTGCTACTTACGCTTCCTAAATGCATGCAATGCGCTCTTCTTCCAAGATCGGCGCTGAAGCACAACACACACTTGGTAGAGTTTTGCGTCCCGAAGGCACGACTTAGTTTTTTGATGGCAAAAGTGCTTCCCGAAGGTACGGCTTAGTTCACAACGGCACTAAGAAGTGGAGTGTGCCCCGAAGGTGCGGCTTAGTCCTTCCACTACTGCGATCACACTTCACAATCTTGCTTCCGCGGTGGTCTGCAAGGATGCTGGGTGCTTGAGTCGGGAATCTGGGTCGACGAGTCTGCCGTTAAAATTTTTCGAGAACTTGCGTTGTCGTCAAGCCGCCATGTCCGCCAGTGGTGAGATGTCGCCGCATTCGAGTCGTGACTTCCGGAAAGGTTGGGCCGCTCGTTACGACATGTCGTAAAATCTTAATACCTTTGCCTCCCATGTCGTGGTCGTCTTGAAAGTTGCCCAAGCATGTCTCCTCCTGCGTTAAATTGTGCTCGGTCCACATGCGATCAACCCGTAGTCATCACTCTTTGCTCCCCTCTCTCCACAAACGTTGGCGTCTCCATCAGCCTTTCTCCCCTCCTTCAGCCGCAATCCTGGTGAAGCAAATGTCTTCCCTTACTGGCTCTTCACGCTGCCCTTTCAGTCCTCCTCGAGTCCTGAGAATGGCAGTTCGTTGAACAGGAGAATGTAGTCCTGGAGATGAGCCGGTGGTCTCGTTTGTCATCCGCCTCTGGTGCGAGTTGTGGGGTGGTCTTCGTCGTTCACTGAGTCCGAGGCCGCAGAGTCGTCGTCTTGCTTCCAAGTGGGATCATTTCCGTTCTCGGAACTGGATGAGCTAGATTTGTCTCACTCATCGTCAGACAGCTCAAGATCCGACTGGTTCTCCGGAAGAGCGGTGGGTTCGTCGTCTCCTCCATGATCGTTCTCCTGCCCGCCTCCTCCGGTGTCGGTCGGTGGTGGTGGCTCCCTGTTTTTCATCGACGCCGAGTCCCAGTATGGTTCTGTCTCACGTGCGTTGATGGTTTTCTCGTCCCTTGAGTCAGTGATCGAAACGATTCTGTAGGTGACTGGGCCGCGCTTGGCGAGGACTCGGTACGGACCTTTGAAAACGGGTTCAAGCTTTCTGGCAATTCCCTTGTCTGCGCTCGACAGAACATGATTTCGTGTCTTGACAAGATCTCCTGGCTTGAAGTCTTGCTGGCGATGACGCTGATCGTACGAAGTCTTGGTCGATCGTGTTGTCTCGGTGAGGTGAGCAGTGACGAGGTCGTATGCATTCTCGACTTCCGCTCTCATTGCTTATGCGTGCTCTTGAGGAGTTCTCGGCGGCGTCGTGTCTGGCATGCAGATTATCTTCAAGGGTGTCAGATGACCTCTCAGATGCATTAGATAGTAGGGTGTTTCGCCGGTGCTGACGTGAGGAGATGTGTTGATCGCATACTGCAACGTTGGTAGTAGGGGACCCCACGTAGTGGCGTGCTCTTGGAGGAAAGCTCTGATGCATCCTTTCATGGTGCGGTGCGCACGCTCCGTAGCATTTGACTGCGGGTGGTAAGCCGTCGTGCGGTGGTGCTTTACCCCCGTCGACTCCAAGAGGTTCGTGAAGACTTTCGAAATGAAGGCCGCTCCGTTGTCGGATACTAGGATCCTCGGTGGTCCATGGTCGTCCAAGATGACTTCCTTGAATTTTCTCGCAGCTGTCTTCGCTGTGGCGGTCTTGGTTGGAATCAGCCAAACATGTTTCGTGAAGTAGTCCATGATGGTCATAATCTGCCTGTGACGGCGAGTTGATTCTGGCAGAGGGCCGACGAAATCAATGCCCAGCATGTGAAACGGATAGCCTGGAATCACGGGTTGCATGTTTCCAATGCGCTGCTCCTGAGATGTCTTGGCGAGTTGTCAGACGTGGCAGGAACGTAGGCCTTACAGTCGCTGAACATGTGTTGCCAATGTGCCACTGATCTTACTCTCTGCATGGTTTTCGTGACACCAAGATGACCGGCTTGACGATGGTCATTGCAGTCTTTCAGGAAGGTGTGCCGCAGACTCTTGGGTACGTATATTCTCCACGCCTTGTCCGGATGTCCTCTGTCTGGTGCTAGGGGGGTCAACGTAGTACAGGACTCCGTCTGTGTCGAATGTATACGAGCGTCGAACCTTGGTGACGTAATTGAAGGTTTCCTCCTTGCCAGCGATTTCTGGTCTCGTCAGGGCTCTTGAGATCCTTTGTGCCATGGGATCCGTTTCTTGGATGACTTTGACTTGTAGCTTGTCACGAATGTCGACTTCCGGCAGCTCTCGAATGTACAAAAGAGTGCATCCTGCATGGGCTTGCTGTTCTAAGGCTTTGACCATTTTCGTTGAAAGATTCTCCTGAGGCTTGACTTTTACATCTGTTGGCTTTCCTTCGTCGTCGGAGTTGTTGGGTGCAGGGTTGCGAGAGAGCGCATCCGCGACTACGTTTTGTTTTCCAGGACAGTGGATAACTGCAAAGTCAAATGTCTGTAGGCGGATGGCCCATCTTGCTGTTCTTGCGCACGAGGTCTTTTTCGAGAGGATCCACTTTAAAGCAGAGTTGTCAGTGACTAGTAGGAACTTCTCTCCTACAAGATACGTTTCCCAATGCTCAATTGCCTCGATTGCAGCTAAAGCCTCTAGTTCAAACACGGGGTACTTCTTTTCTCTCTCCTTCAACATTCGACTGAAAAACTCCATGACTCGCACTTCTCCGTCGATGTTCTGCGTGAGCATGGCCCCAAGACCTTCCGTGGATGCATCCGATTCTACTACAAAGGGCTTTGTGAAGTCTGGTAACGCCTGGATGCCTGCTGTGAGAAGTCTGTTCTTTAGTCCGTCGAACGCTGCCTGATGAGCATCTTGCCATTGGAAGACTTGATCTTTTCTCGTCAGCTGGTGTAGCGGCGCTGCAATTGACGAGAAGTGGGCTATTAACTTCCTAAAGTATCCACAGAGACCCAAGAAGGCTTCCAGCTTCGTCTTTGTCATCGTTCTGGGACAGTTCCTGATAGCAGACATGTGCTCCGATGTTAATTCTATCCCGTTGGCTGTCACGCGAATGCCGAGAATCTTCAGTTCTGGAATGCCGAAAAAGCATTTCTTTCTTTTCAACGTGAAGCCAGCTGCCCGTAGTCGCTTGAATATTTCCTTTAGGGCCCAACAGTGTTCCTTCCATGTCCTAGTTGCGACGACGACATCATCGATGTATAGTATGCAGACCTTATTGATGAGGTCCCCTAGGATCGCTGTCATGGTTTTCTGAAAGGCCTGACTCGCTGTCTTGAGCACGAAAGGTAATACTTTGAAACGGAACACCCCAATATGGCAAACGAAGGTGGTGCAGTCTTTGCTGGCTGGATCCAATGGGATTTGGTGTAATCCTTGCTCGCCGTCTAAGAGCGAAATATACTTAGCCCCGGCGAGAAAGTGAAATACCTCATCGGTTCGTGGCATGGGATAGTTGTCTGTCTTGGCCCACGAGTTCAAATATCGGTAATCCTAAATTGGACGGAAGCCGCCACCATTCTTCTTCCTTTTGAGAAAGAAGGGCGAGCCCCATTCACTGTTCGATGGCTCGATGCGATATGATGCAAGTAATTCGTCCACCATTTTGTCTATATCCTTTTTTAGTGCAGGCGATGTCGATTACACTCTCTGCGAAAGTAGCTTGGCGTTGTCTTGAAGCTAGATTGAGTATTCATGATCCTTCAACCTCCCTTGCTTTCCTGGAAAGATATCTTTGTTTTGGTCAAGTAACCAATCAAGAAACTCAAACTCTCCTTCGGTAAGGTTGTTCAACTTGCGTTACCATCTTCAGGAGAGGAGGCGGAACGAAATCATCGTCTTTATATCTGGAGGTGGGCCAGATATTTCAGTTGTGTGTGGACTTCAACATCACGCTGCAGCCACGCCACATTTCGGGAAAACTCGACGTCCTGGCGGACGAGTTATCAAGGAACGGCAGAATCCCAACGACAGAATGGAGGCTACGTCAGGAAGTGTGTTGGAGCATCTTCACTCGGTTGGAACACCGATGGTGGACCTGTATGCGATGAGGGCCAACGCCCAACTTCCGCTTTTTGTGTCTCCGTACCCGGACAGTCGTGCGATGGCGACGGCCTGCCTGAGTATTCCGTGGGACGACATGTTCGGGTATGTGTTCCCTCCATTTTGCCTCATCCAACAGGTGTTGAATAAGATCAAGGAGTCAACAGGCACGTTTATTCTCATCGCGCCATGGTGGGAGGCGGCGCCGTGGTTCGTCGAACTGTGGACGACCAAGCTCGACTACCCAATCCCACTCACGATCCGACCGAACTTGCGGTCGCAATACGGGGGCAGGACCCTGCACCCGAACCCGGGAATCTTAAAACTTCATGCGTGGAAGTTATAAAGGGTGAGCTGGCGAGGACTGGTTTCTCCACCAAAGTTGTGGATGTGATGGTGGAATGTATCAGGGACTCATCGAAGTCCATTTACGAAGGGAAGTGGCGTGGTTGGGTCGAGTGGTGTAACTCTCACAATGTGCAGGAACGGAACCTGTCACCACAGCAACTGTGCGTATTCCTCAATTCGTTGATTGATCAGGGCCTGGCCCCCAGCACCATCAAGGGGTACAGGGCGGCGATCAATTTGGTTTTGGGGTCTGTCCGGGGACAAGAGCATAGTGGAGAGCCCAGCGGTGTCACGAATCGTTCAATCGTTTGGAGTACTCCGCCCGAGGATGAGAAGATTGTGCCAGGAATGGGTTATCACGGTGGTACTCCAATTCCTAGCGGAGGCACCATTCGAACCTCTTCAATGACCCTTCATTCGAACATTTGTCCATGAAGACGGTCTTCGTCTTAGCCCTAGCTCCGGCTTCAAGACAGAGCGAGCTAGCCGCCTTGGCAAGAGGACGGGACTTTCTGACGGCATTCACTAATTGGACGCGAATCTCCTTTTTACCCCACCCGTGATTCAGAGCGAAGAACCAGCGGCCGGAGGATGCAGCTGCTCCTATCGTGGTTACGGCTCTGGCACCCACCTTGGAGAAAGGGTGTCCGGACAGGCTACACTGTCAGGCTGCACTACTACCTAGTAGGACGTCACGGACGCTACAGGGGTCGAGCACCCACAACCGTGGATCCCGCTGTTCACCAAGCTCACACCGGACGGTGGAAAGCCGACACGGGAACCAGTGTCTCCGGGCATCATCACAAAGTGGATTTGCACCACCTTTGAAGGAGCCCACCGCGGAGAAGACTCGTCGGTTACAGGACGGATCACAGCGCTCATGGCGTGAGGGCGCTGGCTACTTCATGGGTTTTCGCTGCAGGCACACCGCTTAGCGAAGTCCTAGAGGCAGGAAGATGGAGGAGACGGACCTCCTTCGTAGCCCATTAACCGAGGAGGAGGGTCGAGATGTCCGACGCTAAGAACAGAGGCATTAGGTTCATGGCTGCTGGTAAAGTGGTTAAGAGGAACTGAGGTAAGAGGTATTGTCTCTCATACCCACCACCGGTTCCGCCGGTGGATGGGTCTGCTCTGTACGATTTCATATATTAGGTCATATGGGGTCTACTGAGGGTCTTGCATTGGCGAGGGTTCGACGCCACCGTTTCGGTAGGACAAAGCCAGCATATAAAATACAGGTAAGTATTTTAGGCTAGCAGCAAAAACGGGGTTTTACTTCTAAAAATAGTTTCTACTTGGCGTGAAAAATACATTACCCAATTTTTAGCATTCTCCTTCTCTCAATGCTGTTTCAACTAGAGATAAAACAAGTTCTACCGGTCCGCTAGCTACCACCTATCTCTACTGCGCAGCCTCCATCGTATATAAGTCGAAGCGGAGCGGCAGAGCTCAACTTTTCTTCTCTAGCCGCCACGCAGTTCACTTCCGGAATTTACGCTGTGCTTACCCTCCGCTCCAGCACTAGCTATCCGTATCTGTATCCGCCTGGAGGATGCCACGAGCAAAGAAGACGCTACGGGAATCCCCCCTTCCTCATTCATCCGCCTCTCCTGTTCCTTCGCTTAGCGCGAACGTTGGGATCCTCAAGATCTCTACTAAACAGGACATGTAGGAGCCTCCTCATCCGCTGCTCTCGGAATCCTTTCCTCAGCAGTGCAACACGGCCGCCACATCCCCTATCCCATGCGGCCAGCCGCCACCAGCGTCGGACCTTCAGTCCTTATCTTCTTAGCTCGCTCGCACTAAGGGGCGTTACACTCGACTGCATAATAATGCGGACAATGGGTGCGTCCGTTCAGCCTAGCGCCGATCCTCGTCCTCAGTCCCCCTGACCGGGAGCTGCCTCCGCGCCGCGTTTCTTGGGATGGACTGCTTCGTTGCCTTCTGTCGGCCTTCACCTCTCCTCCCTACATCATTTAACTGCTATTTTCATTAGACAGAGTGCTAAATCTCATCTGTCTGCACATCCTATTGCGCCGTCTGCATTTCGGATTATTCTATCCTCCCACTCCGCCCTTCGCCATCCGCATCCGCTCACTACCATCCCTCTGACTGCGGCGGTTCATGATCTCATTGCGACTGGGTGGTGGGCGGATTATCTCAGTTACCAACATGCCTCATCTTCGGTCTACTTCGGCGCAGCCCCCTTGGGATGGACCCTTTCACTACCTGCTGGTTTCTTTGCCAGGGGGATAATGTCCCTCCACGACGTCTACATCCGCGCATTCTATTGCACGGACCTTCTTTCAGCTTATACTGTCTCCTCTTCTTGAAGTTATCCTACCTTCCGCTGTCTTACAGCAGTTTTCTGGATGTACCTTCCGTCCCAGATCCTGAACCTCTGGCCCTCGGACGACCGTTTAGCCATCCTCCCATGATGTTTTCCTTTCTTGCACCCCCGCCCAGCGAACATATGCCTCCCTCTCCTCTTCAGAAGGATTGTTTTGGCCCCTCCATTGTTCTACACTAACTGCTCCTTCGGTTGAGGATAGAACTCATCCGCCCTCACAGGGTTTACCACCGTTATCCCTCCTTCACGGAGCAACTGCCACGCCGCCTCCCCGCCTCTACACCTTCCCTCTGGACAGGCGGTCGTTCATCCTGCCTTGCCCTCCGCTTCAAGGCTTTGCCTCAGCTTCCGCCTCGAAGCTGCCATCATACCTTCACTTTGATTACCGCGGGCAAGCACTTCCCTCCGCCCCGCGGGCGGACGCTTCCCTCCGCTGCCTCTCTCCAGGGGTCTCTCCTCAGTAGCGGATATGCTTAAAGGTCTTGATTAGGCAATGGCATCGTCCCGCCTCAACCTCCGCAGTATCCTCTCTCCAGCTACTGTTGTATCCTCGCTTCCATTACGGTTCCTTCCGCTCCGCGGGCGGACGCCTCCCTCCGCTACCTTCCTCTACATGACTATCCTCCGTAGCGGATATGAAGAAGTAAACTTGCCATCCCCCAATCCCACTTTGGTCTCCTCCTGCAGCGATGCTCCGGGTTCCTTATAACCCTTCCGACTCGAATCAAATCTCCCTTCTGAGCCACCACATCCTAGGGTGCTTTCCTTACCGTCCTATGTCGTCTTGCCAAGGATAACGGCTGCCCTCATTCCTACCTGCTAGCCTATAGCGCAACGGTAGTGTCAACACCTGCGGTGCAAAAAGTCCCCAGTCCGAATCCCGTAGCTGACTTCCCTCTGTCAACACCTTCCGCTCGTCCGTTACCTAATGTGTGTTCTCTCTTCCTGCGTCCCTCCGTCTCTGCGGACGGGATACAAGGACGCCCGGATAGACAACTCCTCACTCACCACCATTTCTGCAAGAGGATCCCTTCATCCGCTGATCCAGGGCGAACTCGCCTTACCTCCGTTGGACCAAGACAGGATGGCTCCCTTCTACCCTACTTTGGGTTTGCCATATCGCTCCCATTGGCAAGTCTTCCACCTACCACTCTGATTTTAGAGCCGTATTTTCCAGCTCAACCGAATACGCCTCGTCTCTTTGCCTCTGCTTAGCCTCTGTTTCGCGGATCATTACACCTCCGCCTTCGGCCACCGAGTCCTCCGCCTCAATACATCATGATCCCGCTCACGTTGGGCCTACAAGGCCTTCTCATTCATCCTTTATGGACTCCTCCGTCCCTTTGAGGCAAGACTGTTTCCTTGGGTCTCCCATCAGCCCTCCGCCTCCGTCGTCCTTCAATATGCTTACCCTCACACCTTCTTCTGGGTGATATGCTCAGCCACTATGCTGTCGATACCTCCACCAGCCAGTCCTCCAGACGACGATCCTACCACCTGCTCCATCCGCACGCATCCTCCACTGCAGGGTTGCTCTCGTTGTGTACATCTCTTCACACACCTCTTGATCGGCGGACAAGCCGCCTACCCATAGAACATCCTTCCCTTTCGCAGCAGCCTCCGGTCTTTCAACGACCATGGGTCTCTCCTTGTGGTTTTCCCTTCCGGTAACACTCCACCGTCGTCCCCGCAAGTGCAGCTCGGTCTAACTTCCCTGACGTGACCTCAGCAATTGGCCTTATCCCCAATATGTGTCTGCATCCATTGCGCTTGATCCGCCATCCTTCGCCACCGCCCTCAGCTCTCTGAAAATCATCCTACCCCTCGATCCCCTGCTCGGGACAACGGGGGGGGGGGGACTTGCTCCCTTTGGGCTTGCAATCCCACGATCCTTATCCTATTAGGCCTCCTTCGTCCTCATCCAATCCCCTCCATTCGGCTGGTATACGCGTCGAATATGACCTTTCCTCCCCACAAGCTATCCAGGGCGAACATCCGCATTACAACCAACGACGCTGTACGAAGTCCTTTGCAACTACCACCTGTACTAACTAGCAGCTCATCTTCCTTGCTCCCCTCCGCGCCACCGCCTTCCGTGCATCCTCCTGCACAACCGCTTTCGGTTCCTTTCTCTTAGGTCAATCATCACAGATGCTGTAGCTGGGAACTCCCGCATTCTTGTATTACATGCTACTATCCGACGATTGGTCGACGTCCTCCGCCTAGCATTTGCTACCTCCCGATTCCAGCTCCTCCACAAGGGACTCATACAGCGGTCTCACCCGTTCCTCCCATAAAGGTCCTTTTCGCCCTATCCGGGTTCACTCAGTCCTTCCACCAATCCTCCGAGAAGGCCGCCCTCTTATGGGTCCTCCCCTCTCGGGACCAAGGACGATCCTACCGTCCGGATCTAACTTCGGTGCGACTTCACGGGTGGCTACTGTCATCCGACTTCAATCCCACGAGCACTATTCAAGGCGAAGTTTCTCGCTTTACCTCCGGGGCCGTGCGGTCCTCCACCGAAGAAAGGGTTTATAACAACCACTGGGCATGATGTTTTCATTGATGTATTGCACACCAGGTCCTTCCTATCGATCGCCCTTACACAATCTCCTCCGTTTCCCATCCTCCTTCGTTCACGAAGGTTTACGGGGATCCACCATCCTGGTTTATGGGTCGGCATTACATGCCGTCTTTCAAGCCGCCGGATACATCGCTCTCCTCACAGACCATACAGATCTCTTCCCTAACTCCTCTCATTCCAACCAGATCGCCCATGTGTCACCGAGAAGTTTCCCGACTCAGGCCTTTCCATCGTCCTGACAGCCCTGATGACTCTTCCTTCTGAACTTTTGGCCTCCGCACACCTCGGCCACCTCACTACAAGACTGTATTCCTGGTCGCTCTGGCTGCTTGCCTCCGCTGCAGCAGATTACAAGCCCTATCCACCATGAAGCGTGGTTGTTTTCCCCTACCAGATTTCAAGGCGTTCCCTTCACTCCCGGCTCCTCCTTCAGAACAAAGGCCCAGAAACCTTCTAAACGAACACATCCTTTCATAATGCCATCTCTATCCAGTATCCTTCAGGATGATCAAGAAGAACTCTATGTCCGGTGCAAGCTGTCCGTTTTGATCTATGAGCCTCCCGTCCTATCAAGCGGATCCATGCTCAACTTTCTCCCGCTCAGTACCAAGACTGAGCTCACTTCCGCACGGATGATTGGTTCCCGGCGCTATCCTACCGTCTTCACTTCCCATTACCTCTGGGATATGTCTTATCGTACCGACGGCTTGTACCACGTTGGGCCTCTTGTCGTAGCCCAACGAGTACTTTAACCCTTGGACACGCTGTACTCTACTTCGTGTTACAGGGGCCGGTTGCTAGCTGAGGGGACTCCGGTCAAATGGCGCCCGCCGCCGTGACGATGTCTGTGGGAATACTAAAAACTGGGTAATGTATTTTTCACGGCAAGTAGAAACATCAAAATTCCAGGGTAACCTGGATAATTTTTGTTTCTATTGCCTATTGAAAAATACATTACCCGGCTTCCCGCCCTCCTCCCCTCTCGTTGCCATTTGGGCAGGATAGAGGTGTCGAAAAGTGAGCTCTGCCGCTCCGCTTCGACTTATATACGATGGAGGCTGCGCAGTAGAGATGCGTGGTAGCTAGCGGACCAGAAGAACTTGTTTTATCTCTAGTTGAAACAGCATTGAGAGAAGGAGAATGCTAAAAATTGGGTAATGTATTTTTCAATAGGCAATAGAAACAAAAAATTATACAGGTTACCCTGGAATTTTGATGTTTTTTCTTAGCCTAAAATACTTACCTGTGGGAACCCTCCCTCCTCCCTCGGCGAACCGTATAGCACGGGGAGACAAACTGTCAGGTAGAGCGGGAATGGCGCCGCCTAACGACGGTCATGGGCCCCAGTGGAGCGCCATTGCAAGGACCAGGAGAGTAGATTTTTCGTGTTTGGGACGGGTAGCATTTTCAACTAATTGTAAAGCATATAAAATACAGGTAAGTATTTTAGGCTAAGTTAAAAACTATTTTTAGGGATAAAACCCCGTTTTTCTATTCTCAATCCTAGGCCTTAGCTTCATGCTCAGCTTCCCGTCATGTAGTAGCACAAGTAGTATCTTTGCGTCCCTAAGAGTGCCATCTTTCTCTTTCCTCTTGTTGGGCATATGCATCCAACAGACCTCTTGTCTGCAGCATTGTTGACAATGTGTGGTGTGCTGTTGAGGTAGTGGAATATCCTGTGCTGAACATCCCGACATGAACTGGCAGCGACCTGTGATCTCTTCTAGTGCGCTACCCCTTTTAAATCCTGTATTGCTTTTATGGATCCTGAGGGCCTGAATTGAATGAATAAATATACAAATAATAAAGCCAGGAGCAATTGGATAGTTTATTTCTCAAGTCGTACCTTATTTTCGAATTTGTTTTGGTTTTATTCTTTCATTTTGTAGCCCAACAAAACAAGATAATGTTATTTAACTGATTTTAAGCTAAAATTTAAGACTGTGTTCTTCATATTACCGGTAAAAGAAAAAGCCTAGTGATCTGTTCAATTTTGGATGCAGGTACTGGCTAAGAGACTCCCAACTTTTTTCTTTTTTGTTGCACACATAGTTGCTGCTTATGTGTCAGTATCACAGCTATTACAGTAGTGGTGCCGTGGCGAAATTATGTTTGCCTTATTTTCATTGTCCAAATTTTCACTGTATATGATGGATCACTTCTGAGATGATCTTACGGCACAGTCAATGCCATGAGTGTATCTTTGAATTGGGAAAGAGTTTCATAAGTTATTGAAATGATGAATTTTATTTTCAAACAGTTACTATGACCCCAGATCAAGTAAACATGATAGTAGACATGAGTTCTAGTTCTTGGATGTTCCAGGGACCTGAAAACACTATTGAAACTGGTGAAGGTAAGTCCAACACGACAGCAGTTAATACAATTATTACAGTGTTGTAAAAATTGTGTTTAACTTCAAAAGTGGCACCATTAGTTAAAGCAAGAATTTATAGGGTTGAGGAGAAGAATTTGTGACTGAGACCCCTTCTGAAACGTCTTAGATTCATTCCTATTTTCTCCGTCTTAAGTTTATAGAGGGCGCCATGAATTTTATGTGGGAATTTCTGCTCAGCTTTCAGCCTAAAATTGAACTAAACAAAACTAGCTTGTATGTAATTATTATTTAGTTTAGCTTAGTTGTAAGTTAGTTCACTTTAGATTTTGGCTGAAAAATGAGCAAAAGTTGCCAGATGGAATGCGTGGCACCCTCTGAAAACTCGGACGGAACTAATAGGAATGAATTTAACACGTTTCAATAGGGACTTTTTAGAGTTACAAATTCTCCTCCCCAACCCTATAAATTCTTGGTTAAAGCTTTGAAAATGCTCTTGCACTACTCAGATTGTATGTATGATAAACCCGGCATTTTGAATTGAATGGTCATGTTCTTGAAGCCTATAGTGAACTTTTCAACAAAAATGCCAGTAACCGGCATTTACAGTGGTAAATTGAAAGATCTGAGGGGAAAAAAATATTACCCGAAATCAATTTTGGCTCTTTTTATCCATTTTAGATCTCATTACGGTTAGCTTAGCTAATCTCCCCCTCTAGGATCACTCGTGGCACTTCCCATATAACACTGGTATAGTGACCATGGCTCTCACTTTGCTTCAGGCACATGTGCTGTCAACACACGGATCCACGTTAAGCTATTTGTATTAGGCAATTTGCCCATTCGCAAGTCAAGATGACGGACAATTTGAAACTTCACAATTTCATCGCTTTCAGAAATTTTCCGACTTGCACATGCTAAAGACTTCGCAAGGTGCTCATCCAGCCTGCCAAAAGTGTTTTGAATATAATTTTCTCGATATACAATGTGAAATTTGAGAACTTTACAACGCAAAATCCGGTTAGGAGATACTCAAAGACATGGCACAAGTCTGCTCAAAAACGCATACAACTGGAGTGTCGCACTGATTTCGAGTAATTTCACAGTAAAAACCCCACTAGATATTCGTCTTGATGCTTTAAGCACTGATACTAATGCTCCAATCGATTTCTTATCAAAAGAAACCATTGCCGTTCACAACGGCAATCCAATGCCTACCGTTGATGCACCGGTGACTGGATTTGACGAACGCTAACAATTCGTCCACCGACTCATGTTTATTTGGTAATAAATGCTGCTCCGCGAAAGTAACATTCAACTGATTATTTTGGGAGTTAGAAAAGTAGCAAAGGTGGATAGGAACATTGAGTTAGATTCAATGCGTTCAACAATGAATAAAGAGGTGAATACAAACACTGACGAACCTTTCAATGTTTTAGGTGAAAACAACATTAACGAACGTTTCAGTTTATTACTATCTGTAAAATACTAACCTCTAGTATATGCTAAAATCGTTTTCGATTTGCTTTCCTACCTGAAACTTTTAAACCACTACACTTTTAAAACCTTTCTTACACCTGCAATGTAATGAGGGTAGCCTGCTTGCCACTAGGATCGCAACAATAGTTGCCTTTAACAATGCAGCACGAGCCTGCAATCCTCACTTTTCATTTCGGTTACAGACAGGAAGGTTGTGTGTGTCTGTTCTATGCTTTTCGTTACAAACGCTGGCGATTCGCCACTTTGTTCCCGAAGTTTGGTGTAAAGATGGACACTCGAAAATTGAAGAAAATGTTGGGCTCTGGGGACTTTCCCGAGTGTACCTGCCTGAAGACACCGGGAGATATTCATCCTGCCTGCAGGAAATGCAGATTGTGTAATTTCAAGGATTCACGCTGTAGCTTGTGCAAACTTTGGACCCGGAATTAGTGAAGAAGATTTTGCGCACCTGGCATAAATCGGACCAGTGCCGGCTTCAGTTGGCCAAGCGTGCAGCTCTCGATCCTTCCAAGTCGGATAAAAAGACCCCCTCTTGAGTCGAGATTGGAGGAAATGAGTACTGATTTAGAAATGCCTGTTGTCTTTCTGTCTGACAAAATAATTGCAGCTCACTCGGGTAACAAGTGTTAGGCCTAACGCACCAGTAGTTGGGAGTATTTCCTCGTTGCCGACGGTTTCTTCTATTTTGGGCAAATCCTTGCCATCAGCAGGTAACTTTGAATGTACAGTATTGTGAATGTAGTTCGTGGTGCCGGTAAGGTGGACTTTAATATCAAGATGGATTTGTTACATGACGAACTTTTGGAAGAAAACAGGCGCGCGAATGCTGAAGGTTTTGCAAAGCTTCAAGAACAGATGGCGGCATTCTACGCATTGGAAGCAGCGGCTCGCCCATCGCCGATCGCTCATCGCTCTGCGGCGGTAGTGGCGCCATCTACCGGCGTGGGAAGGAACTTTTCTGGCGATGCAGGGGAAGGCTGTTCAAGTGGGACG
>JAHWFP010114341.1:9676-50565 GCA_023313725.1 Lithobius niger
CGTAATAAACTAATGTAAATCGTAACGAGAACGTACAAACATCATTTTAACTGTCATTTTGACTGTATCGGCCAGTTTCTTTAAATCTTTCCTTTAGGTTTGACTTAATAAAGTTACATATCCCTTTGTTATTCTGGTAAAATCTGGCATAACAATCTTTTCATTTTAAAATTCTGTTCTTACTGTTCAGCTAAACATTCTTCTAAAAGCCTTTGTCTTCCGAAAAACCAATCCTCTTTTCACCATTTGCTTCTTCCCGTGGCTACGTCATGGGGAAGTAAACACGTTCCTTATTTGGTTCATTTTGTAAAAAGAAAATCTAATCTCATCTGCTAATTGTTAAACTTTTTCCTCTACCAATTATTAAGGGTGTAAATCATTCATTCATCGACTCAAAGACTTAGTACTGAGAGACCATAGTTTAAACTGTAAGGAATTTCTTATCATGTTAGTAATACAACTTTACATTTAAGGTCTAACGTTCATTTCGATTTAAACAGCCAAATCACAAAGTGCTCTCTTCCATGGTTGACTTGCTCAGAAGAAGTGAAGTTTGGCTTCTAGAGAATCTTGTTTTGTAGCCAGGGATTGTTAGGCTGGGGTATCTACTGGTTCTTCGTTATTAGTCCTGGAACAATCTAGATTCTTCTAGTACATGGAAGTCATCTGTACCCATGTGTGGTAGACTCAGACTTCCTGTTTAGTCAAGCCATGATGTTATCTAAGACTTATGATCTCACCTATGATGACTCTCCATTCATTGCATCTGAAGTTTCCAACGGTAACAAGAAAGGGATTCTTTTTCTATGCCTTTGTTTGTATTTATTAGTAATTAATATTCAGCCAGTAATGCCGTAGGTTTTCCGTTGCAGTAACAGCACTCTCAACAGTCTCGACCCTTACTCACATTTTTTCTTCCCTACTTTCTGTGGGCCTCTTCGAACATCAAGGGCAATTGTAGGGATAGTTACCACAATCTCTTACTTCAACATTCCCTAATACAGAAGTATTATCTTATCAACAGAACTGCACTTAGCCTAACAGATGAAACTTTAAAAAAGTCCTCCCGGCAGCTGCAAGAATCCTTTGACACCAATCCAGCCGATTCAAGCAACAGCCGACAAAGCAATAAAGTAAAAATACCGAATGCAAGCCAGCCGAAATTTTAAACTGTTTTTGATAAGTTGTGTTTTATCAAAATTTTACACAATATAAGTTACTGCCAAGCTTTTTTAGGGCATGAAAACCTTTTTATTTGTCCTAAAATATTATTGAACTCTTAACCTGCTAGAAAAGCAACAACTTTCAAATGACAAGATTAAAAGCATACATTATTAGAGAATGTTGGAATTAGGATAAAGAAATCAGTTGCCACATTTTTCAATCAATTCTACATGAGAGATGATTACTAGGTTAAATTAAACAGTTTTGACAATTTTTCTTCAGCTTCAGCAAGTCTTTTCTCAAGTTTTTCAACTTTTCCAGATAATGACATTGGGATAGGTTTTTGACAGACCGCATAATTTCTTGAACTGCAATTCGTCTCTTCCCATCCAGATAACCTTTTCAATTCACGATTATCTCCGTAAAATTCTCTGGTCACAAGTTTTCCACATCGCAGTTCCTTTCCGTGTGTAAACTGGTTGATCCAACTGGTAAATCCTAATTCTTCACCATCATCCCACTGATAAATTTCCCCATCAACCCTTTGCAACCCTAACCAAACATCACTACTTGCATCGTACCGTAGTTCCTGAAGCACAAACTCCATTTCTTCTTGACTGTTAATCTTTCTTAGAGTAGGAGTTTCTTGATGTTCTCGAAATTTTTGACAAACGTCTTGCGCTTCGTTCTTGGATAAAAGCCCAGCTTCCTTTACAATTTTGATACATCGTTTATTGTTCAGCATCCATTCACCACACACTGCAAATAAAAAAGACCATACATTTCTTAGAATAACAACATTCTTTACGATTTTTCTCCGTCTGTTTTTATGATTCAGTTATTGTGAACTGTAAAAACAAACTGAATATCTGAATATATTGCATAAATCAATTTACAACGTTACAAAATAAAAACGGATGGTAAGGATACCAGGAAGATTCACGTAAACCCTCGTCCCCATACCCGTCTAATCATCCAGAACAATTTTATTGACTTTTTGTAACACGTTCGAACCAACACTACAACACAGTGTCCATATTCAGCCTAAATTTTCAGTGTTAGCCAACGCAAAGTGAAACGTACGGTATTTCGACTAATTTTCGTTTGACAGTTTTACATCCAAATCTGTAAGTCTTACCTGCATGACTTGGCGAGAAATGGAAGAAATGTTGCGAGAAATGTTTTTTTTAGCATGGTTTCAATTTGATATTATTTGGCGTTAAGGCGATTAGGATACAGTACCGCTGCACTAATTGTATGTGAAATGTATATATATGTGTGTTTGTGCTCGTGTGTGTCCATTTAGTGCAGTGGTTTGAAAATCTGTGTACATGTATTTGATAAATATATATATATATGTATATATATATATATATATAAATATAAAGTTGTTATGAATATCGGGTAATTATATATATATAAATACGGATTCAAAATAGAGGTAAAGATAAGT
The DNA here is from genome assembly GCA_023313725.1 of Lithobius niger. Classification (NCBI taxonomy): domain Eukaryota; kingdom Metazoa; phylum Arthropoda; class Chilopoda; order Lithobiomorpha; family Lithobiidae; genus Lithobius; species Lithobius niger. The sequence continues at coordinate 12,294 of JAHWFP010114341.1, forward strand.
TCGTATAAAGCCTTCAATAATATTTACTGCTTTCGTGAAAGCTAAATGAATGTAATTAGGCTCACACGGAAGGTGGAGAGCGCCTTTTTCGCAACTTATATCAATTATTAGGAACGGAGTTTCGTTCGTTAGGTAAGAGTAGTACAGCTGTTAGGGTTTATGATTTTGACTTATGTGAATATTACCTGATTTTGCAGCATTTTTCATTAATTCACATGACAGGTGGAGGATTCCTGTTTCCAGCAATGGTAATAAAGAGATTGGGGGGGGGGGGGGGCGAATTATGGTGACTTAGTAAACAAAAAAATAAAGAGGTTAAGTGTTATCGAAGAAAACGTAGTCAGAATTAAATACAGACCAAGTGAAAAAAAAAGAAAGAAGTTGATTCTCCTCCCAGTACGTGTATTTTGACCTTGAGGTTACCACTGCGAAAGGTTGAACATCTTCTGAGCTCAGCTGGAACATGTACTAGAAACAAATAACGCAGTTGGTAGAGTACTGGGCTAGATACGAAAGGTCCTGGGTTCGAGTCCCAATCGAATCAGTTGTTTTCCTGACTTCCTAAGATTAGTGCATCTTTTACTCTTCCAGGGTTAGTCTTTGTTGACACAATTTGCTGATATCATGTGTACGAAATTACAACTTTCACGTATATCTAAACTCTATTACATTTTACTCAAAAACCATGGCAATATGAAAGAAAGGCTCGCGACGGGAATTGTAGTCAATTTTATTACTAATAATTTAAACAAAGTCTGATTTTTTAAGGCAGGTAACAAGCCATTATATTAAAAAATTACCAGAATTCCCCTAATTAGCTGTATTTTTATTCCTCAGTCTACCTTTTTTTGTGTGCACAGACTGGAAAACTTGCAGCACCTCCTAAGACACCAATACGTATTAATTCTAACGGAGCTAAGCTTGATAGGACAAGAGCTGGAGATCCCTGTCTCCTTAGTCAAAAAGGTGGAGGGCCCTTGTCAAATAAAAGAAACATTAAAAGTTGTTATGAATATTTTGCTGTGAAAGGGACAAAACGATTCAATCTAATTGCTAGTATGTGAGGTCATTGATCACACTTCAGGGTATCAGCCTAAGGCTGTGCATGTGGAGGCTGTTTCCAGAGTGCGTTGCTGGAGTGGATCACATGCACGATATCCAGAAACTGCAAGGAAGAGGAATTGAATTCAAGCACTAATTATATATCAATGTTAAGATTATTTTCCAAGCTTTTTAATCCAGGGCGTACAAAATAAAAGACATAAAACTTTTACTGCAAGCTTTTAAAACTCTGCATGCATGCACATATAGCGTCTGATGCATGCACAGAATCCGACCTTCATTGGTTAAGAATATGCAGAAATTAACCAGACAAATGATTGAGATTGTTTAACTCGAACGTTTAAAATCTCACCATTTTTCTCTGAAAAGGAAAGTAAATGCTACAATTTCAGTCCCAATTTTATTGTATTACGTCTCTCGTATTTTTAAAATCTACATTTTTAAACACTAAAATAAAGATCTGACCATAAAGATTGGCGTAAAGGTATGCTCTGTGAACCACATTATGTAAGAGATATCCGTGAGTCCTAGTCGATTTAACGGTTACAATTGCGAGCGAGCGAAAAATGGCAGTCCACAATCGAGGGGGTGGAGGGAAACACGAGTGGGCGAAGCCCACGAGTTTTTCCCTCCAGCCCCGAGATAGTGGACTAGCCGTTTCGAGCTCAAGAGCAATTATAACCGTTAAACCGACTACGACTCACGGATACGTATTTTAATGCTAAGGTGTGACGTCGAGCTAATTTATCGTGTTATTAGAGTTTTTTAAAAGACTTATTTCAAGAATTTAAGATTTTTTTTACATGCAATTTATGTAAATTCCTGAACGGAAGTTCCGGTTTAGAAACGGGATTGGAAGCTTCCTGTGTATGAAGGCCGACCGAAGGGGAGAGACGCTGCGTAATACCGATGTTTGTGTTTAAGGTAAAACTGTATTTTTTCCTACTTAATAGTTTAAATAACATGAGTATATAAAATGCGATATTCACTTGAGTCTCGTAGGTTTTTCGGTGCATTTCAAAGCGTCAGTAGCCTTGTTTTCCTACCGTTGGAACGAAAGAGGGTTGGGCCATTCCTCCGTGGGAGGGGGTCTAGCATAGTACACGAGTTTTTTTTTTGCGTGTTAGGCAAGAAAGTAATGTGTTGCAGGTTGTAAATGTGCCTGTTTATGATGGTTGCATTTTTGTTGTGTACGGTAATTAAAAAAAGTCGGGTCATATGTCACATGGTGGAGCAGGGGTTGTGTAGACCCCGTAAAAAGTTCTAGATTATCAAAAAACTGTGGGTTTTCAAAAATAGTGTGGGTTATCAAAATTAACCCACTGTGACGTGAGTGGGTTTTCACATTAACCGTATGTAGCGACTTCACTTTTAGCACAGGGATGTATTAGTGTGACGTCACCACCGTGCATTAAGTAATAGATATCCATGAAGTAGACCCGGTTATCCCGAGTTATCCCGGTAATCTTTGGACTGTTCCGTTTCGAGTAGACGATCAATTATTTCGGGATAACCGGGTCTACTTCACGAATATGTGTTTTAATGCTAAGGTGTGACGTCGAACCAACATATCTAGTTATTTGAGATTTAAAAAAAAATATTTCAAAATTTAATTTTTGAATCATGACTTAAATTCCTGAACTCCAACTTTCGGTTTAAACTTCTTGTCTGCGAAAGTCTCACGTACGCGAGGACGTCTCTATATCCAGTCCCAGTCACCAACGTTTGTGTTTAAGGTAAAACCGTATTTTTTCTACTTTATTAGTTTAAATAATTTATAGCGTATAAAATGCGCTATTCGCTTGAGTCTCGTAGGTTTTTCGGAGTGTTTAGAAAGTGTCAGTAGGCTAGTTTTCGTACCGTCGGAACAAAATGTTGCCGGGTCCGGCTTGGACCATTCATTCATGGATGGGGGTGGGGAGGGGGCTAGCATCGTACACGAAATTTTTTTTTCGTGTTAGTGCGGAAAATGTTGCCAGGCTACAAATGTGCTGTTCGCTTGAGTATCGTATGTTTTTAGGTGTATTTAGGTGTGTTTACAAGTATCAGTAGCCTAGTTTTAGTACTGTCGGAGCGAAAGGTTGGCGGTTTGGGCCATTCCTCCATGGGTGGGGTCCTAGCATAGTAACCTACGCGAGGTTTTTTTTTCGTGTTAGTACGATAAATGTCGCAGGTTGCAAATGTGCTTATTTATGTTGGTCGCAATGGGGTGTGCTGGTTGAATTTGTGTTGTGTACGGTAGTTTTGCAAAGTATGTCACATGGTAGACAGTGGTTGTGTAGAGTGCGGAAAAAGTGTTAGATTATCAATAAAGTGTGAGTTATCAAAAAAGTGTGGGTTATCAAAATTAACCCACAGTGACGTGTGTGGGTTTTAAGATTACCCGTATATAACGGCTACACTTTTAGCATTGTGATGTGTTGGCGTGACGTCACCACCGTGCATTAAACTATATTAGCTGGACACGTGTTCGGAACTTATCAAGTCTCACTACCATTTGTTTTTTTATCACTTCTTTGGGGGGGGGGGGGTTGGGGGATTTGTGGATGTGGCCATATTGGATAATAGGGGCACGAATTTTAAAAGGATAAATAGTTTCACTGTAAGGCATATTCAGAAAAAGAACAACGGAAAATTCAATGAATAATATAAATGTATAATAATCAAAATTATTGCTTCGTTGAATAATTACAACGAGCACCAGAAATAAAAACATAAAAAAATAATATGCCAAGATTGTTTTGTAACCTAAAATCTATGGCTGACAAAGGAAAGTATATAAAACTTTTATTGGAAGTTTTTAAACCTCATCATGGATGCACAGATATCTACTGGTGCATCCTCTGAATCTGCTCAACATTGATTATGAATATGAGGAAAAGCACAAGACTAATGATTCAAATTGTTTATCTCTAACTTTAAAATTTTTACCACTCTTTGAATTTTTCCTTTTCCAGCCTTTTCCAGCATTTTGCTGCTAGTATTTTGCACTCTGCATTTTCAAATGCTAAAATGATTCTTTACCACCATAAATATTGCCGTGAAAATATGCTCAGTTTGCCACATTATATGGTAGGAAATTGAAATTTGTAGGTTCACTTTTCTTCCCTTCACAATCGATTCTGGTCCCAAAAGTTACCCTTTTTAACATTGTATGCTTATATTTTACAAGAAGCTATGGATTTTAACATACATCTATGGCTCTTCATCGTTTTGGTTGCGAAACAGCTAAAATATGAAGTAACAGGTCTGTAGAACTATTTTTCTTTAACTTTGGTTAATTGCGGAACTTTAGATCTCTAGTATAAAACGAGTTATGGAAAAGGGAAATTGTCGAATTAACGTCCTTTCAACAGCTGAGGTTATATCGGGATGGACAGGGACAATTCTGCAAGGAAATTCCTAGATCTTTTACATGCAACAATCAACAACAGCACAAATGTATTTCCGGGGTCCGTCTATTCTCGAATGCGTTGGGATGGGTCGTGCTTGGGAGTTACAGAATGACTGTATAACGCTTTAGCTTTATCTATATATTTGGCATGTGAGGATGCATCGTTTGGAATTAGACCATATCAAGGATGATGACCAGAGCCAATCAGTAAAAGACAAAATATAGCTTCAATACTACTGGATATTAGAGCCGAGTTGAATAGTTTCAAAGTTGGTTTAGTAACAATCACTGCATGCACGATAGTTATTGTTGGCTTATCACGCTTGGTATCAAAACGGGGAAACAGGCAATTCAGCTACACTGAGTTGCCCTCCTCTGTAAAAGCCATTTTCCTCCCTAAGAAAACAAAGCACCAGTGATTCCAAAGGAAAAGGAGCAGGGATGGGGGATTTAGACCACACAATGGGGAATGTGGGGGTGGGAAGTTCGGGGACATGTGGCACCTCCTCTTGCAACACAGTTCCATGAGAGTGAAGGAACGAAACAGATGGCTACTGAAAGCCAAGGCCGACTGAGGCAAAAATCATGTGTTTCACCTCCCGGTTCAACACCAGTACACGTGTGGAAAATTGATGCCTTTTAGCGTTGCTCTGCTAAATATAATAAAGTCATCCCCAGCAAAGTATTTCGCTATACAGATGCGGGAACCAGCTAGACCGGCGTATGTTACGCCGTGAAAGAACTAGTGTCCATTTAACCGTTCCGTATTTATTTCATGATTTAATCTTGTAACACGCCTGCCTTAAATCAATTTTGCTAATAAGCTCGGGCACTATTAAACCAACTGGTTTTTGAACAATTGAAAAACCTATACTTTTCTAATTCATATTCGTCATACTCTCGGTTTCAAGTGGATGACTTGGGACTGAAACTCGAATTGAAGTAACAGAATGAGAACAGGGGCCTAGCGGGGGTTTCTGTCATTTGATGGTACATAGTATAAATGAGCAAGATAGGAAATATAATTAGTTTCTTAAAAACAATTTCAGTTCATCGTAGTTTCTGAATATCATGCATGTGCACCGCACCAGCAAAGAACTTTGGAAACACTCCACATGCTGAGTCTTTGGCTGATAACCGGAAGTGTGATCAATGGCTTCATATACTGGCAATTAGATTGATTCGTTTTGCCCCTTTCGCAGCATTCCATGGGAGAATTGCTATACACTCACAAACGCCGAAAATTACTTAAATTTAACGCGGGTTTGTTTGCTTGCGACTTACGTCGCAATTACATAAATGCCGACATTCAGGAGAGTGAAACAATTTGTTTCATAGCGGAGCAGGTCAAGATTCTTTGTTTTGTACCTACAACTTCTTTATTAATTTGTGTGAAACTGTGCCTTAAAAGTAGAACAGTGTCTCCGTAACATTCTTCCTCCTAGCCTATGGTTTGTTTTAGGTATAACTATGAATCTTTGTATAGAACTTAGGACTTTCAGCATTATCATCCTTAAGTTGTGTTTAACGTAGACAGAAGTTGCATGAAATCTGCACTTTGTTAATATCATGTATAGATAATCTGCTGCCGAGTTTTAAAAGTAGGCAAGCTATCACTCAGAAACTCCAAAAAACTGAAAGGAAATACACTACATTATTCAAAGTTATTGGTTAAATAATTTTAACTATTTCCGTTGAGTGTATTAAAAAACATCCTTAGTACAAAAATTTACCGTTTTGCTTGAGGCTGAAATCATACTCAGCGATCCTGTCTCCATATTTATATCGACCAGTAATACGAAGTTTGTACTCGAATCCTGGTGTTATCTCTTGAATTAAAAGACTTTTTTGTTCAGCTTTGATTTCATTCGATACTAATATCCATTGGGTTTCAGTCGATTGACGATACTCTACAGCAAACGTGCCAAAACAACTGAACCTGTCCAGGTGGACAATTAAGGATGTGTCCAGTTCTTCCAATAAGTCCTTCTTTTGGGGATTTTCTGGAACTAAAAAAATGAAACTTAATAAAGTCTAAATCACAGAGTTAAGGGCCAATGATCGTGGAAAAATGTTGCATTCACGTGTCCTTGTGCGGGTACAAGCAGATAGTTTTAGATGCAAATAAAGAAAAAAACAGACAAACATAGTGCGTAAAAACATAATTAAAAAAAGAACAATTTACCCCCCCCCCCCCTTGCCTATCCAGGAGTGCTAAAAATGAGGCTCTGGGGCAAACTAGTAGTGGGAATACGTATGAGGGTAAAACGGAAGTGACGTCACAAGTTACCGTACCACGCCAAATGGCCTAGAACGGTACACCGGAAGTAAATTCACGACCCCAAGATGGCCGAGACCCAAAATGGTGTCAGTTCCGGTTTCTGTACAACTAAACGACATACAACGTGTCCTTCCATTCTCCCAACACACAGCTAATAGAATAGCACAACAGAATACCAAAGACTGATCAGACCCCAAATTTCGTAACCTATTTGCAGCTAGTGGCGGTGTGTTTGATGATTACCAACAAAGGAATATTAATCCACAGTGGGAACAAAAGAAATGAAAGGAGTTTCATCGTTTCACCAGGATGTATAGAAGAAAACTACATTGACAGCGCAATTGTGTTAATGGCTAACTGTAATGCCCCAAAACCTACCAACATATGTTCCGAAATGATACATTACAATGCATCAACCAAGTGCGTTATTCCTTTAACGAGATATGCAAGCGAAAATTTATATATGCATTTAGGTACTGTTGCTCGCGCGTGATGTAAACAAAACAAGTGTGCAATAAATTGTATTAACAAAATAACACTTCTTGTGTCATTATTTATGAGTATATTAAGTGGATGCCCGAAAGGCATACCAACACATCGTAACTTTCTACCCTTTAATGTATTCATTTATTCTTTCCGTTTTACTTTGCCCAGGGGCTAAGAGCGAAGTAAACGTTTCGGCATAACGCTTATTACGTGATATTAACAAAAAGAAAAAATAATGTACCTGTAGTGTAAAAACAATAAAGTAAAAAGCTAAGCTCTAATACAAAACTCCAGTACAGTAAGCCTGTGTACACAAAATGCGCGCTGAAATCGGAGAATGCCAGCCTTTATAAAGCCACAGAAAAAAAAGAAGGCCAAACAGACAGCTCTCGCAGGGCACTGAAGAAGTAAAACAACGCGTAGTAAATATTTAAATACTTAATGACAGGCTTTGCGAGAGAAGCGTGCTCCGGGAACGTGGGCGTCCGACGATCAAGGCTGGTCACGTTCGTGACCTAAAATAAAATAAAAGCAACAAACGCGTAAAGCGTTACGGAAAGTATGAATACAAATCGAATATAGTGGAATAAATACGGGCATTACAATACTGAAAAGTGTACAACATTACGTGTGAGCTGTAGTAAACCAAGAGGAAACCAAGGCCATGCGTGATATTACTGTCACTACACGCATATACATGTAAGGCTATTCAACTAATAAAGACAACCTACGTAAGGCTTTTGTGTGGACCAAGGCCCTAATCTCGAACCGTACAGTTGGCACGATATGAAATTTCAGGGTCGTTTGGGAGCGGCTCATCATTTGTAGACTTCTGACAAACAAACTTAGTGTTCATAGACAAGTAAGTCAGTACATGTGGTAACATGTCTACCAACAACGACAGGATTAGGGTTCTCGTTTCTATTCTTATAAATACGCAAAAAGCCTTATTATCCATAAAATCTACTTTCATTCATTCCCCACTAAAAGTAAGTCACGTTGTCTTTCAAGCAACTCAGAATGCCTAATGGGATAAGTGTAGTCGTATCAATCCGTGAAAATAAGACGTAATTACTACGTTAGTCGCGCTCAATGGATATAAGCATGGTTAAATGCGTGTAGTCATATCAGTTCGTGACAGTAAGCCGTAATTTCTTCATTAGTCTCAAATTGAGACTCAGATTGATGCTAGAGAAAAAGGTAATATAATGTAGTTTGTAAGAAATTTTGTTTTGTTGAGAACATTTTTTTATAGAACCCTCAGATTACGCGATATTAATAAAAAATAATAAAACGTTACCTATTTTGATGGATATTATGGTCTATCAAAGCCAACTCACCCGCAATTCATCATGATGTTTGATATAGTCATTACTATACTCTCCTGAACGTCTTTACAAAGTTTCAACTCTTAGGGGTTTTATTCCCCCAAGGTGTTATTTTGACTGAACTAATTGTAGGGATTAACAAATCAAACGAAAATTTCATACTCTTACTATACAGCTGGTTTGTTTTGCATAAGTGAGGAATACAAAAATTAATGACCCAGGCACTACTGCAAAAGGAATAATAACATTTATTAATAACACTATTATTGAAAATAGAAAATTCGATCTGAAAGATTTTGAAACAAGTAATTATTTATATGAGGAAATCGAATAGACACCAAAATCCTATTACACAAAAGGTTAATTAAAATAATACGACAACAAAAATTTACGTTCAGACTTGTATACCAAAGGAAACTAAAAAAACGTAAAAGAAAAAACTATTGAATAAGATTTAAATAACTAATGAACGTAAATAATTAAATGACAAATATAAAACATTAAAAAGGGGTGACACCAAATACGACGAGAGACAAAGGAAAAGACAAAGGCAAAAAATGATAACAAATTAAATTTGGACATCAAAAACGAAAATACAGGGAAACACAAAGACAATATTGATGAAATCCTTGCGAAAAACTTTAAAAGTAAAAACCTTACAAAAATAATTATGAAATTCTTGACAAAAATAAACTGCCGTATCCAAAAAGAAGGACGGTTTCAACAAATAAGGGAACAGTCGAAACACTCAAAGCAATAAATGAAAGCGTTGCAAAACTTTAAATACAAATTAATTTGTAAGTGCAATTTTTATGGAAAAATTTACATGAAAAAGCAGTCGATACGATTGATAAGGATAATAACGAAAAGAATAAGGCATATAAACTTGGAGAGAGAAATAAGCAACATTCTTTAATACTACTAGGACATCCCCCAGTGTATTACATGTTTTGTGGAGCATTGATATGATTTCACATTTGCATTAAAATGCTGTGATTTCCCATTAGCAATCACCTAAGATTTCATTAGATTTAGTTAGATCAAGTGTTAAGAGACAAAGAGGCCTAGATCCAGTTTAGCATGAAAATATTGTGACGTCATCACCACTGTGCCTCTTTGTTCAAAACACAGTTCGAATCATTACTTATACAGACAATTCCGTTTGACAGATAGAAAAACAAATAAAAGAAATAGGAATTAAGAGTGGGAATCTCGGTAATCTGGCAACACACACACAAACAAACAAACAAATATTACGATCTCAGTTATATAGATATAGATTGGCAATATAGAAATTATTGCATCACTAAACTTATATGCAGTGATAAAATCCCTTTAGCTTATCATGTTGAAATTGACAGCCAAAATATCATACTTGATATTTGTTTACCTTGAAATCATGAAAAATGGATGAGGAATTTTCTATAAAATTTAATAAGAATGAGAAAAAAATTTAAATGTGTAAAAAAATAAATCACTACGAAATTCTGCGGAAATTCTGAATTCAGGCTGAAAATACGAATATGAAATTAGTGCCACTGCAAACAAAATTTTAAAAATAATGCCAAAAATCCATGCATTAAGGAACAAAATCAGTTTTAAGAAGAAACAGATTTTGTTCAAAGCATGGATTGATTCTAATTTTAGATACAGAATTGAAATTTTGGAAAGGCTTATAACCCAGTTAGCTGGATTACATAAACCTGCAACACAACGTACTTCTGATACTTTTTCAAAATAACAAACCCAAAAACGAATGAAATAATTTTGACACAAAATATCATAAAGACAAAAAAGTACTTTTACTACGCAATAATTCATCAAAATCAGATTACGAAAGAAAAATCAGAATAACAAAAATATTTCTACATTGAGAGAGGAAACATTGAAATTGTCGTTTTACACATATTGTAAAATACAAGCTAGTTACTTCTTCATAAAGATGTGTAATAATTAACCATTAGACATTAAGGGAATCTATAGCTGTAATGAACTTAAGAACATTAAAAGAATTTTTCCCCAAATAAATTCGAGGAGTGTAACACTAATTTAATACTAATGTAATACTAATTAATACTAATGTAATACTAATTTTTGAAAACAGACAGCGAAATGTTTGTTTTTTTCTAACAGTCAATTCCTAATTTTTGAAAACAAAACTAAACTGTGAAACTAAAATATTTTTCTTACATAAACCTGTGTAGTTATAATTTTTTTCAATGTGGTGTAGTGCGCAAATGTCAAAAAATCTTTAGTAATTTTTTTAATGTTCGTATTAGTTTGATGGTTACCTGATCGACTTGTTCTGTTATGAAATGGTTTCATTTAACTTTTTTGTAATATTTTTTACAAATAAGGAAATTATACCTGAAGTATAATTTATTTAAAAAAATATTAATATATTTACGACTGACTCAGTGTTTGTTAATACCTACTTCTGATGCTTAAACCAAAAGTCAGTGAGCATTAAAACCTCAACATAAGATTTATTTGGTAGATTAACCAAGAGTTAGTTATTGTTGTTGTAGAGTAGTTGCATCAATCTGTGTCAGCTAGAAATTGGTCGATACAACATGTCATGTCGAGTACAACATGTAAAGAGTACCATTATCCACAACTAAAAAGCTGAATAAACACAAATACAATCAAATCTCTGTCTCATTTTCTTCATCATATTTTCCACTGAGAATTCCTGCTATTTTTTAAAGTTTTTATCGACTGTATTAGCCACACAACATATTTTATCACCCGTTCTTAATCTAATAAGAATGAATTCATAATATCGGAACAATTTCTTACCTTTTCCATCACACAGCGTTTTAAAATCATACCTTGCCCTACAGTTATCTTCAGAGAATTCTTCAAAGCATATATCATAGTCGTAATGTGAGCTGCAATCAAAGGTGTCTGCGTTGGCACTGACGCAAAGTGAGTATTCGGTATTGGGTTTCAAACCAGATAATACCACTTGCTTGACTGAAGAATCTGTGCGGTTAACACCTCCAGGACCTTTACCTGGCATAAACCAGAATGTAAAGGCTTCCACAGTGCAAGTCGTTTGCCATTGGTCCATTTTCAGCGTAACAGATGTCTCTCCAATTTCTAAAGAGTCATCACGTTTGGGAAAAACTAGAAATAAATACATTATCAAAAATTATGACGTATTCGTACGAGATCTTCTTATCTAGTGTTACACAACGGAAAAGGGAGGGGAAAATAGGTGTCTGCCTGTTGGGGGTGGAGGGGTGGGTCATTGCATTGCACAGTTCACTCGTAGCTAAGGCATGACATTTAAATCTAAACTAAATTCCTTAACATCATCACCACTGAGACATAAAAAATAGATATGGTGTATTCGTTCTCACAAAAAAACCACTCAGTTTACACTTTGCTCTCTTCAGAGTCAGCTCAGGGCATATGCATACAACATGAATACATCATGCCACTGTCTGGACGGGTCTCAAAACCCAACCAACTATTAAAAATTCACTACTTCTTTTGACAACTTTTCTTATTTTCACAAACGATTCGGAAATGTAAGCCTTGGGGTGGGTGTATGAGGTAAATAATTCTGGAAATATTATTAGCATACTAGGAAAAACGAGCCTCAGATTTTCAAATTTGTGCATAGGGTCAGAAAGAGAGTTGGGGTTCTATTTGTTAACTCCTCCCAAACCATGACGTACGCCTATGCAAGAAAACAACATAGGAAGTGAAGTAGCTAGTGAAGAAAAGTGAGATTCATGAGGATCACCTATGAAGCCAAGTAAAGCCAGCAGAGCACAGACAAGTTGTTAGAGGCCTGGCCTACGAGATGAAAGATAGAATCCCTCAAACTATGAACACGAGACTTAAAAAAGGACCACTTTGAACATGCGTGTGGAATGGAAGGTGTTAATGACTTTTAAAAAATTATAAAAACAGGCGTTATTTGTTCCTTGTAGGGCAACCAAATAACATTTGAAACTAATTATGGCCAATAAACATTGGGCTTCCACCTAGGCCATTGTGTTTAACGACGTAAAGAAATAGGTGAAGGATTATTGGAGGGTCACAAGGAAGGTTTTAAAACTCAAACCCGACGATTTATAGTTTTATATAACATTGCTAAAGACTAGTGCTATTAGTGGGTTTTTTGTTTGGACCTGACTGACGCTGACTTTCATCCACAGTTTAAGGAGTAATAATAATAATAATAATATTAACTAGGGTGTCATCAGTTCTACTGTCGACAAAATGGAGCAAAGCAATTTTATTCAAACGTCAAAATTGGTCGACAAAAAGTGAAAATATCTTCAGTTTGGTTTATTACCGATCTATCTGGATTTGATATACCGATCCCGATTTGTAGTAGTGCTGCAAGTGTGGGTAAGGAATTATGTGAGGCACTCTTTAATCTGTAATCGGGATCGGGCCATCCTTCCAAAATAATGCTTTTAGTTACTTACAGTTAACAAACACAATATGTGGCATACCGCGGCCTGTTTAACACCAACAATCAATCTTTTAACAATCGGATTCCTTTAACAATTAGAAACAGCTTCGCATCTCTTTGTAGTTTTGATTTTGGCTCTTGCTATTGGTCCATCTTGTCACCCTGGTGGTTCCTCAACCCCATGTCCGATTCCGGATTTTTCTTTTGATAAACCTTCTCCGGACTCCCGTGGTACTGCACGCAAAGTAGTGGTTTGGATAGTCCTCGTGGTTTTCACGTGAAGCACAGTCTAAGATTACATTGGAGTGTTTTCAGAGAGGAACTACGAACCAATAATAAAAATAATAATTATAATGTTACGTGCAGGAGCACACAGACATGAAAAGGACTCAACAGAGTTGCTAATATTCAGCCTTAAAAATGGGGGAGGGTGGTGAGTAGGGCTGCATGTAGAATGCCAGAAAAGGCCAGAAAATGCCACAATGATTTTTAATTTTCCACCGCATAAATACATTTTTGGTCTTTATCAAAACTCTAGAGCATTAAAGGACACGAAATCGTAACATGACATACAAATAAAAGAAATGTCTCAGTAATTCGCCTGAAATAACTTACTCTAGCCCCCACGCATGGGATTGTGATTGAGCGTGAGCCATAGTGCAAGGAACAGTCACCATGAGCGGTACTGTAGAGTTATTGGATGGGTGGTGGAAGAGAAATTCTAAGTTTTTTTAAAAAAGAACTATGCAAACTTCACGTGATCGATTTAGAATAGTATGACAGATAATTTTTTTGATACTGGAATTAACACGAGAGACCGTTGTGATGTTCGGTTGACTGCTTCGATACTATCAATGACTGCTATGTTAACCTAACCTAACCTGTAGATGTACCCGGATGCCCGCAATCTCTCTACTCATCATGAATACAGCCTGCTTCCTTGAATTTCTTCAACAGATTGGAGATCATGGCCAAGCTTGGAGTGAGCCTGTCTGGGTGCTGGATATGGAATTGGTCTGCAGCTTGTTGAAGGGAGTTGGGCATTGCTCCATCTCTAGCCACAAAGCAAAACCAGCTCAGCCTGTTCCTGAATAGTTTTCACTGCAGGCATTACACTGGCGAATTCCCCAACACCCTGTAAACTGGATACTGTTAACTGCAACGAGTTTACCAAACTGATTTATCAAATTACTTCGAACGAATGAACGTGGAAGAAAAGTAATGTGGAATAAAATTACTGGAGTATTAACCAGTCACCTACGCTGCAGTCTTTAATACTCTTCCTTAGTCGAACTGACCTTTGTTTCAGTCAAACTTTTGGCCTAACGTGTACTTCCATGCCAACTCAACAAACTTTATAGGCCTACACACTTTACAGGCCTACACACTTTATAGGCCTACACACTTTATAGGCCTATACACTTTCTAGGCCTACACTTTTTTAGTACTCTTCAGACTACCCTGTATATACAAATTGCTGTAAATGATATTCTACTAAGTTATATTTCCATTGTATGAATTTCGCTGTTTGGCTTTTCTTCTTCTTTCCTTCATATTTAGATCTACATAAAACCACGTTTTAAAACTGGATGCTGGACTTTATGAAAAAAACTTGATCCAGTACTTTCGATATAACTTACAATTAATTTACCCTCCTAATCTCACTTTTCTTTTTTAGCGATGAACCAAGTAGTCATATATCTTTATTTTCTTTTTGAGATATTAATTAATTTAAATCTCCATGCTGTTCTTGGGCAGTTGAGTAGTCGGGATGTCTTGCTAGTGGGTTCATTGACTCATAACACAGTGGCGGTAATTGTTGAAAGCAGCTACTAATTTTCCTCAGATAGATACTATTGACAGTGAAAAAGTTAAAATACGTACGGAATACTTACTCATAACCATCAGTGCACATTCCCCATTTTAATTTATTGCAACTATTTTGCGTGCATTTTAAATTTAATAGTTTTTGGACGATAAGCATAATGTCACTCACTCACTAATTTCTCCATAAATGCTTAATGTAGAAGCAGAAGAAAAAGAAAAAAAAAAGGAAGGCGGTTTTAAATTCAATCCCCTTTGACGTATGGGGTTTTTATTTTATCTTTCTTAAGTGTTTCACGGTTTTATTAGTTTTTTGACGAATTAGTTGTGTTGGCGAATCGACGAATTCGTTGTTACTTAGTAGGACATTTTTTAAAGTTGAAAACAAAAAAAAAGAAGAAAAATAGAAGAAGAACTACAAAAACAACTACAATAACAAGAACAGCAGGAACAAAAACAAAAAGAAGTATATTACAGAATTTATTACTTTTACGAGTGCCGACAATGTACAGGATTTTTATTTTGTCTTTCATAATTGTTTTTTAGTTGTATCAGTGGTGTCGACCAATGTAACGAATTCTTTGGTAGCTCATTAGAACATTTTCTAGTTGATGGCATATGGCAGAAATCATCTCATCAACATATTGTTTTGTTGTTAATGCTATTTTAATGCTTCTTTGATACTCGAGTCGTACTGCAATAGGGCTCAGCAGAGATATAAATACCAGAAATAGTGTACGGAATAAAAATACCGAATATATGAAGTACATGTCCTAAATGTAAAAGAAAGCCGAGATTGAAACATTTGCTTATTTGTGCTCTTGTCCTACTTTGTAGATGGGAGCAATAGCAATATCATGTTTGTATTCATTACTATTACAAATTTCGGCCAATATTTTGCTTTTATGAAAAAAGTACTACAACAGTTCTATTAGTTTTTTAAAAATATAATATCTATTTCTTAGATTTCTCACTCGGACTATACACAGGGAAGTATTCCAATCAATTTCCTTTTCAGCTATTAAAGGTATCTCAGGATGGAGAGGAGCAATTTTTGTAGTGAACACTTAGGATCATTTACAGGCTGTAATCGACATGTCCCATAGCCATTTCCATGGCCCTTTTCTTCTCATAATTACAAAAGTGGCAGACATCAGTCTTCAACTCCGGACCTCTGGCAGATGAGACATGAACATGAATATGACTCTGACTGTCTTGCCTAATCTAGCTTAACCCAGCTTTCGCACATTTCTAACTACAAAACACGTTGAACTGAGTATGGATACATACCTGTTTTTCCTAGAGTTGTTATTACGTCACTGTATCTCGTGGAATGTTCAGCATCTGCTGTCACGGTGAACTTGTAATAGAAGCCACAGAACAAATTCTCCACAGTATGTGTGTTGACATCTTTTGGTATTCTAGTGGACCCTAAATAAATTCGTATCTCTGGGATCAAGGTCGATATCCTGTAACCTAACCAGAAAAAGTTTTGGTTTTAAATGCAGACTAAGCAAGATAGCTAAGCTCATCATTAACTTTTTCTGTCGGTTTCCTTATGTATTTATTTATTATTGTGACACAGGTTCCATTAATTACAAGAAGATGTCATTCAGTACAAATTGGTAGATATGTCGTTTAGGCATATCTTCATAATTCTAAGTTCAAAATATCATCTGTATTATGGCGAAAAACCACCTTTGGGTATTTCTGTCACTTTTTTTCAAGTTAACTTCGAAATGTTGAGTTTCCTGCTGCAATTTATGATGCATTAGTTGAATCTAACTTAACATACGGGATTGAAATTTACGGTAAAACTAAGAAAGCAGTACTATCCAAATTACAAAAAATACAAAATAAAATTATGAAAACTCTCTCTTCAAACCCAAGTAAAAAACAAACATAGTTGACTTAATGCAGAAGAACAATATCTTAAATATTACGGGATTAACGAATTATGTAACGCTTTTGATGCAAATTTTTGTTTAAAGAAAAACTATAAAAATTAAAAGAACTTCCAAATTTCGGATAATAAAACTAAAACTATCACTTTGGATAAACCTACAAGGTAAAAATAAGACTAATTCCTTACATTAATTTGGCACAATTAACAATTAACAATTTATCGTTTAACAATTTATCTTTTAACAATTTATCGAAAAAACTAAAAATATCATTCAATTTAATAAATTAAAATTAGAGCCTTAAAATCATTATATAAAGAATTAATAATGTATTATACGTTGCTCCAATCTATACAGAAATAGTGGATTGAGCTGGGGACATTCTTGTATCTCGTACTTATTTACGTGTATATAGTATAGTGTAAATATTGTATGATTCTTGATTTTTTATCAGAGCATTGAATTTGAAAAAAAAGTAAGATAATTACAACTGTAGTGAGTAAAAATAAGCATACAAATGCCTCGTGCTGTCGTACAGTTCAATTTAAAAAATATCCTAGTACACAGCTTTTTGCAACTGTGATGTCATTGTCTGTGTAGGTCTGACTTATGGCAAAATCGCAATTACTTAACAACGTAGAAGCGTGTTCTATTTGCATTGATACCAAAATCATAAATTATTATAAATCCAACTATTAAAAGTTGTTCACTGGTGTTCACTACAGCAGTGCAAACTGCTCCAGTAAAACTGCCAAAAGACAAGGTAATCGAGGATGGTATTAGTTCTGGTGAGGATGAATTGAAAGACCTGGATACTCTGCCCAACCTGTGACTGGGTGAACTTGCTTTATAAAAGCTTTTCGTCAACGACTGTTTGGACCATTCTGTGATTATGTTGCGTGAGGAGACGAGAATGCCTTATCTGAGGGAGCATTTTGCTCTTGCATTGTTGTCTCTAGATTCAGAGGTGGCGATTGGTCCTTTGAGGCTCAATAACGTGGACGAAATCGTACTTAAGGACAAGGAATGCAAGCTGGAAACTTTGGAGATGTGCCACGGAAGTGAATGGTCACCACTGAAAATTCGTTGACCCATGTGTGAACTAAGTGAATTGCAGAGTATTTTGTTTGACTCACACTGTTGACGATGATGAGATCTCTTATAGTTTCTATGCGTTAGGTGTGGTATGACGAAAAATAGCAAACTGTGGGAGAGCTAAACCAAAATTAGACTGAACAAAAGACCGGGGAAAGGGTTGAGGAACTTTGGGGTTAAGTTAGGGTAAAAAGTCTTGTTTAGGTTAGGGGGGAAAGCCTAACAACAATTCGGCCTACCAGAGGCTTAAAAGCCAGAAATACCCCTAACTAGGAGACCTTGCAGGGGTAGAAGAGGACTAGCCGGTTGGCTGGCCCGAAGGCTTTCTGATTTTCCCATGCTGGCCCTCACTTAAATACCTTTTGGTAACCCCTGACAACCGCGAAATAGCCAGGGTATTATGGGTAATGGAAAGTTCTAGAATGTTCTGGAGGCAGGAACCGGAAACTTAATTACAAGACATAGATAATGTCCACCTATGTAAGAATGGACACCCAAGACTAAGATTGGCTATTGGCCCCAGCAAATTTGAAAGTAAACAAGATTTGCGACATTGTAGAAAAGATCATGACACAAAAGTCTATAGTTTGGCCGTACAAAAACTGCTTTACTAATGTGTATCGTGTCTCTCATTGCTTGCCTCCATCCTAGCCTATGAAGGACACTCTACACATTCGGACCATTGGTATGGCCCTGTTTTGGATCATTTTTAGGCTGACCTCCAATGTGTCTGCATTGTGGAAAATTAGGCCAGGTTCGAGAATCATGCTCTGCACTGAAGTGCACCCTGTGTTCGTCGTTCCGTGAAGAAGTGTGCCCTAGTTCCTCCTGGGTATTCCTCATCCACCTTCTAAGTTTCAAGTTGGGATTTTAAGCCTAAACCAAAGCCAAAGCCAAGTACTGAGTGTTTCTAAGTGTGCAGTTCAAGCACACTAGAGCATATTAGAGCAAGTTAGTGACCTGTGCACCGACTAAAAAAAATTAAATTAATATTAAAATAAAATAAAATAAAATAAAATATTAAATTAATATTTGTTTAATTTAAAAATTAATTTCTTTGAGCCGAAGCAATTTAAATCATGTAAGGCTGAACCAGCTCAATTTAGAATATTACCAGACTTTTAGAGAAGAAGAAATATTTGATAAAGGGAGGTGCCAACCCGGAGATTCGATCCGGGAAACCTCCGATTATCGTAGGGGCCGAAAGATTGTACAGAATTGGCCAGAATAGTTCCCATCGCCGCTGAAGGAGCATGGTAGCCTCTCACGTTACCCTGGCCGGCAGTCCTGGCGGGAACTTTGCCAAGATCTCTTTTCCTGGGGTTCGACCAGATCCGCAAACCTCCAGCAGCCAGGCTGAGCAATCTCACCGCTCAGCCAGCAAACCAAATAATTTGCCACTAAGTCTTCTAACCCATTCATGGTCCAGGCGAAGGACTGTAGTGGTGCAGAGGCCAAGTGTACTCTGGAGTACGGTTCAGATTTGTTGTGGTCAGATAACGTGGGAATAGTGCGGGGAGCTACACTTTGTTTTTAGCTTACAGCCCCACCCGAAGGCAGTTGGGATTTGCTGTGATGATTCTTTTCATCGTGAGCGTAGTGAAGGAAGAGTGAGTGTCTTTATCCCGAATCTTAAAGATACGTGTGAGTCGCTTCCGCAGGGGTGTCACAGCTGTATTTGTTTGTGAGATGGCTGCTATCTCTGCGGCACTTGATGTAGCATTGGACCTTGGAGTCATTTTGGACCTTGGAGTCATTTTGCCTGACTCCTCGTCCAGTATTCGTTTTGTCCCGGCACACCTAAGTGTCCAAACTATCATCTAATTGCCAACTGCCACTGAAGAATATTTCAGGACGCACACCTGTTAAACTTTACCACCGCACTCATTAGTCAACCACATAGCAAGCCGTATTGGCAATTGCCTCCCTAAAAAACCCAGTGTTGGTGCCTGTTGTTCCACGTGATCTGCGTCTAATTACGACTGCGTGCTCACGTGCACACTGGGATGCTGATTGGGCAGGGGATAAATGGTCGTGTTCTGTTCGCCATTCATTCTACAACTACCATTCTGAGGCAGTTACGTTTGAATGTTCAGTTTCGTACTGCAAGCAGCTAGTTAGTGCTTTCTAGTGTGGTTTATGTATCGTATGTGTTTTCGTGTTGTGTGGTGTATCAGGCTTATCTGCCTTCCTTTTTGTTCTCTTAGAATTTTGTTTGCTGCCTATTGTGCCGTTGTATTCATCCAGTGTTCATTCCCATTGGTTTCTGGAAATAATTTCTTTGGCTACATTTCTATGGCGACTACTTGTTAGTTATCAATCACTCAAATGCACTCTAATACACACATACATACATGATATAGTTCAACCACAAATTCGTTTACTTTCTGACGTTACGGCAGAGTGAAAACATTCCTTGTTTCCTGAAATTGGAGTTTAAATTATAAAGCTAGTGCATTTCGTTCGAATGAATTCAATTTTTTTTTTAATTTGGGCTCCTTAACAGCTATTAATTTCATGCACATACGCGCTATAATGAAAAATGTTGTAATTTAGATGGCCTATCTATGGTTAAAAAAGCCTTAATTTGGTTTACTATTTCGTAAAATACTGCTCAAACCACACAATTATCAGGTTAAACATGTTTCCTATGGTGCGTGACTGACGTGTAAACAACTCCACGCACTGTGAACTCAATTAACATATAATTTCACAGATTCTCAGTAAAAACAAGATTAGGAAACGAATTTTTGATTAGTCTTACTGAGCGTCCTCAACTCAGTTTGAAAATGCTCAGTAAGAACCAAAAAAACTTTTGTTTTTTATATTCTTTTTTACTGTGATAAGGCTGAGTTTGCAGTTGACTGACGTATGCGCTGGTAAAGTTTAACAGGTGTATGTTGTGAAACGTTCAACAGCGCCAGTTGATAATTTTGATGGCTAACACGAATTTCACAGGACAACAGCTATACCTGACCAAGCCGGGCACTATGCCTTATAAGCGAGCATTGGCGAGCTCGTCAGCTAATCTACAAAATAAAATAAAAACTTATGATGTGTACGCATGGGGGGGGGATTGAGGCTTAATGGCGCGTCGACAACTTGGTCATTAGCGCCAACCTCAGTCACAGTGCAGTGGTCCGGGTTGCCACTGCACCACACATTACAGAGATGTTATTCAAACCCCTAATCTAAATCTTGTCATACATCTGTACCTCCTGCAAAAATTGAAAAATTGAAACGCATGGTTGAGTGTTTGTACGCCAACTCTTCTGAAAGTAAGTCCCTACCAATCTGACAGCAATACCACGTGAACGATGAACCAAATGAAAAATAATTAAGTTGCTTCTGTTAAGTCTATTTTCTTCACTGTTGCAACGACTGTTACATGTAAAGTTAATGCACATCACGAAGGCATCACTTCATGGTGCACCTTGCTATTATGAGAGTTGCAATGCGCTCTTCCCATTGCCGCCTACACGGGAATTGACCGAGCGCCAGTAGCAAAGTACCGAGCGAGGCCAACTGTTCAAACCAGTTAAAACCACTTGCTGCTAATGGCCGGTTAAACGATGTAATTTCTTGACGAGAATTGATTGTCCCAGCCAGTATAAAAGCTGATAGAGTCGTCACAATCGTCAGTTGGTGTTGGGGGTAAAACTCAGACGGTTGCACATCCGAAACTAACTTGGGCTTGTACAGGGTGCAACCTGGAACCAATGCCTTATAAGTGATACTCTGTGTAGGAAGGGTGAAATGCGATTGAGTTAATCTTGAAATTAATCGTCCAATCGCTGAGTTTATATTTGGACGGCCTGCCAAGAATTTCTAAACCTTTGGGGGTCTTTGTAATCATCCAGGATGGAAAAGCATGAAAAATCTCTTGAGTACAAGAATTTTGCGATTTTTTTTCACTAAGTTACGATGGAAAAACGAGCGAAAAATACTTGGCTGTAATAGTTCTTGAGGCAAAAATCTCTCGGATTTTACTACCAAACTTGGGCCGATAAGTAGATTCCGACAGTGACTGCATGCTTAGACACCTGCAGAGGGCCGGAATTTTATTTTTCGATCCAAAGCCATTGGAAATCGAAATACAATCGAACTACTTTCTTTTCTGAAAGAAATTTAAAGTAAAACAGTCGTAAAAAAGTCAAAAGGCAAACAGTCAATGAAACCGTGAATGTAGAGACGGATTTTCTGGGAAAACTACACAGAATCAATTTCAAGGCTTCAATAGTAAAGCCACCAAAGTGGGACCCACTTCATGCCGATTTTAATTTGGAATACAAAAGTCTGAATTATGAGGATGACCTTAATATGAGCTCAAAGAATGGATTCATGCTCCTGATAAACCTCTTTCGAGTTATGCTCAATCCATTTGAGGGTATTTCGAAAGATTATGCCCGGACACTGCAGAATATGAAGGAGTAAGGCACATATATCAAATATGCAACCCGATTATAGTTAGCACCACCAGGGTCAAAAATTCGACTCCCTACGTGGATTGCTAAGGAAAGGGCTAGGATTAGTAAGTTCTCGATTGCCCAAAGAACATACTGCCAACACCCTGACTGGTCCCTGTCTATTTACCCACGGTTGGCCTGACAGAGCAACAATCAAGCAACGCAGGGAAGTAAACCCATACGAAACGAGGCGGTACTTCGTGCCAGTAACCAGCATGGGGCCAAAACATACGTTTTAAGTCAAAAATTCGGTGAGAACGGCCGGAATTGACCTGAGAGGGTACACACCGGCCAGTACTAAACCAAAAGTGGTACCTTGGTACCAGGAGTACTAGTAACACAATTCTGTTCAAAAACTAGCAAATGCGCAGAAGCCCAGTGACGCAAAAGAGATGGATCAGTTGCCGAAAAAGGAACGAAAACCCTTTGAAGGTAGCTGCTGGACGTGTCCCGATCATGAACACAGTTTTAACCAATGTTCCAACAATTTATAAAAGGCAGAGGACGGTCGCTACCCTGGTTAAACAAGGTTGTGACCAGAAAAAAATGTTGATTCGAGAGCAAAAGCGGGTTTGTGGAAAGGAACTTTATTACGTATTTTTTGCCATAAATGTACGGCTTTTAAAAGGCCCAGACAAAAAAACGAAAGATGGGACAGTACCATTAAATAACATTAGAGTGGCAGGACAACCATTCATAGTGCTAATCAATACCGACCTAATTCCACGAACATTTCCAGTGCCTCACCACAGTCTTTGCAGGCAAAGGGCGTAAAGTGCCATTGGGTCTGTTGTGTACAGTTCATCTTGGCGGCTAGAGATATCCAAGGTGATGGGTACATGAGATCAATGATCGTGTATTTTTTGCCCTGGTCGTGTAGTCTTTTTATTGTGACCAAGGGAGAAAAATATCCATCTTAATATAAATTCATGTGCTAGGATTTACGACTTTATGGGTTCTCTCGTTATCAGTAGCGTAATTTTAGTATTTTAAAACTCAACAACCACATTCAGCAGGACGTTTATCTCATGTTGCTGAAGATACTTGCGTTATTATAATAATAAAAAGTACATAAATAAGTAAAATTTTCGCCAGAATTTGTTTGCTGTATTGTAATTTTAGGCCATCTACTAAAGATAGCTTTTAATGTAATTGCCTTACAAAAACAGTAAAACTAGGTTATATCGAGTAGTTAAATTTCTGTTAACGTCACTTTTCAAAATAATAATTAAGAAATATGTGTCGGCCACATTGATATTTTGTTCTTTTTTCCATATTTTTGTGTAAGTGGGGTTCCAGACATATAAAACAGACATGTATGACGTTAATGTAACTCTTGGTACGACTGTTCCTCTCAGAAAATTACACAATATTTCTGACTGGCTTGATGTTTAGATTTTTTTCTGCTGGAGATTAACTTGTTCGTAAAAATGTGAGCTATCTCTTCTTTGCGTTATTTTGTTTTCTTCTTAAAACGAGCCTTTTTAAATTGACTTATATTGGTCCTCATGTCATGTAAGGCCAACACGGGCGCCCTGACATTGTAAATAAAGTTAAACTTAAAGTTCCTCAGACCACCAGGGTCAGTGTTAGTTGAGGGGGATTAAATATAATTTTCAGAGGAAAAAATTTCGTTATTTTAACAATACACACCAGCACTGGAATTTTTTCTCCTATGCAGGTACTGCTGCATGGTTTCGTGTAGATGCTCGCATGCTGAATTTTGCTGCAGTTCCTGGATGCTACCACGCAATTGTGACATACACAAATAGTGAGCGCCTTTTTACAATCAAAAAGTTAAATTTTGTGTGTTTGTTTTCCACAAAGTTAGATTATTTAATTAGTGATTTGAGTGCGTGCAAAAATGTCTACTGCCATAACTGACTTTCCCTTTACCGAAAGTTTGCCCCTCTACTTCTGGGAATCTGTACACGCCACTCGTGAGCATTTCCCTTTATTAAGTGGAGAGACCGTTGGCCTGCAATCCCACATAACTATGACACATCAAACAAAAGTGAGGTCACCCTTCAGTATTCTAGAAACAGACTCAACGCTTCAGTTTATGGCTAAGTAGGTCCACCAACATCTTTGTGTTGTTAAGGGCATTGTTAAACAGTTTTTAGTTATACCGGTCAATATTATTGATATTATTAACTCAATAAATACGTTTCTTATAGTCAAGTGATGTGGTTATCTTTGTTTAGTTAAGTGACGACACCCTGCATGACGATAATATCAAATATTTGTTAACTGTGTAAACATACATAATTCTCGGATCAGTAAACTGGCGGTCCACTATCTTTAACTGTAGATTCGTTGGTAAAACCACCCCAGAGAACGAATTAGTCTGGTGCTTCAGCTGCGATTTTAGCTGCGGAATCGAGAAATTCACCATACAATTAGGAACAGATTTGGTGACCAATGGTGAGCTGTTCGGTGAGTTTAGGAAAACTGTTCAATGAAACATGAATTGAGGTAACTATTTTAATTATCTCTGAAGACTACCTTTAATTAATTTTTTTTCCCACATTGAAAACAAACATGCACTCACCCTCACAGTTTGGAAGCGAAGTACGTTTATTTTAATTCTCAATATATGTGAACTAATTCTCACCCGTAACAGGAACCGTTGCTGTAGTGTTGCATTTCCAACTTAAGGTGACACTTGTTAGGGTCTGCGCTGTGATTTCAACTTCTGGTTTACACACACCTTCACCTTCACCTTCGCGATCACCTAAAACTTATAAACACATAACAATAAGTACTACGAAGTGAGTAATGACATAAACCTAGCAGAATAAAATAAGTACACATTAATTTGCGTGAATGGGTTATAAATTACAAGCCGATTCTTGAGAAACTTTGATGAGTGAAACGCATTATCTTCGCTTGTCTACTTCTCTCCATGCACATTCTGTGCACTTTTAAGAAACATAGTTTACTGATTATTTAAAAAAAAAATATGACCATCGCTATCCTAATAATAATCATACGGCTGTTGCATAGGAAAACAGGAATAAAAATAACTCGAAGATCACTGAAACTAAGCAAGGATATGGTTTTGATCATAATAAGTACTTAAATTGCTGCGTAGTGGCATCTTAAAAAATTACACAAGGCAATTTAATTACAAATTTTGTTGTTAAGCATTTGATATCGGAATCCGATACGTTTCTACAGTCAGTGAATACACGTTGAGGCTATTGTCATGGAAAAGAAATTTTGTTTACAATCAAGTCTTGCTTTTTCCATTGTCAGTGCATAACTTTGCCGCTTTGTCCAGGTTACAGGAATAACTACTAAGAATGGTATGGTGGAGAATAGTAAACATTTTAAATATTGAAACAAATGATAGAGTTTCAAAACGGGTCACTAAGTAGTCCAATGCATGAAACTAGATAAAAGTGGTACCTTGTCATTCGAAACAAAATAAACGTTTTCGCTTCATTATTTAAGGGAAAAGGGTAAAAAAAATAAAAAACGAGTAGACCACCTGTTATTCGATTTTATAAGCTTTTACTTTGAATGATAAACCCGACACGTTTGTTTTGCTTGGAACCGTAAGGTATGTTCGTATATCATTTCTCGTATTGTGCTTTTTAGTCTCTTATTTTGAAATACCAAACTTTAACGTACGATCAGCTTTCGAGCTAATGCATTGTAAGGAGTTGTGTATTAGTTGTTTAAGAAGGTCAGTGTATCATAAATCGCGTATGACTACTAAAAGATTTTCTAAGGTACTTACGTGTAGTTAAAAGGTTAGATCATTCAGGTAGTTAGGATGCACTCGATTTCATCACCAATCTGATTATTATTCAGATACGCGTAGGAAAGTCCTCATCTGTGGCAGAGGAAATCAACTGAAGATGACGACAAATTTTTTTTTATTTAGTTGATCAACACTTTGTTTTTAGCAATCATTGTAAGACTTTCTTTAACTTCGTTAAGACTTTAACTTTTCGCTGCTGGAGATCTACAGTTCGGGTACCACCTACACGTCACTTTGCTGCATACTGACATAAATTAATATGACAAGTTAACAGCGGTAGTCATAGTATCGTGTTAGTTTAGTTGTGACAATTGACAGAATAAAAGCACTAAAAGTAGTTCATGTTTTAAAAAGCCAGCAAGTGCACTTTATGTATACATTAAAATGCGACGTTTCGGGATTTATCATCCCGTTGTCAAGCAAAAATATTTTATAGCATAAGCTACAAGTCAACAAGATACACTTAAATGGTTTCCCATTTTAAAGAAAGGCAAGCTAGAGCAGTAAAAGGTAAAATTAAAAAGTAAAAATATAAAAAGTGAATCCCAGTCAGCGCAAAAGCTGAACTGGGACGACCTCTCCCTAACGAAGCAGGGAAGAAGTCTAAGTTGTCTAGTGCATTGCAGGCCAAATCCACAGGACTATTTTCAGTTATGAGGCTCATGATTATGTTAGGCAGCAGAGGTGCAGCAGTTAATCTACTCGATTGTAGCGAGACGAAACAGAATGAGTGATTCCAGAGCATGCAATTTATTTCGTGGTGATTAGCTGGATACTAACGTTAATTCATACGGCAAGTTAGCAGCGGTCGTGATAGTTTCCTGTTAGCATAGTGGCGTGGTGCAGTAGAGGCCAACTCCACAGATGCAATTTTAGTTACCGGACTCATAAGGGTGTATTTTTTTTCGTCTGTATTGCTGCTGACTTGTCACCCTTGTTGCTTACAGTGTAGGCCTCATTGTTTTTCTTCCGTTTATTAGTGATATATACAATTAGTTGTGATGTGATTTGCTGGATACTGACGTTAATTCTAAGGGATAGTTAGCATTGTTCGGTACATGTTCGAATTAGTTTACTGTCCTAGTACAGTGGAGGCTAAATCGGTATACCCAGTTTCAGTTACCGGACTCAGGATTGCACGTGATTTTTTTTTTATCTATATTGCTGCTAACTTGTTAAATTTGTAGCTCTCATTGTGGTTCATTTTGTTTCTTCCGTTATAAGTAAAATTTCCAAAGAATTTCGTTTTCGTGACCTTTTTTCTTTACCTTCTACAAAAATAAAATTTTGATTGGCAAAATATCATGCGTGTGAAATGAATCAGGCAGCGAGGGCGGCCATTACATCCGCTCAGTCACGATTTAAGCATAAAGAATAATACTTTATTTATGCATCACTAAGTATAAGTGTGGGAACTGACGCAGACCGCCTGCAGCACGACTATCCTAGGACACAGTAAAATTAACACAGTAACACTAACACAAGTACAGTAGAACTAACACAAGATACAGTAATCTGTCGAAAAAAGAACGGCTAGGACCCATCTACGCCATATTACGAGTAGAGCACTTGCCAAATGCTCTACAAGGGCTCCTGCCAATCTTAGAAGATGTGCAGTCATTCTCAAAGATGACCCAACGGCACAAACATAATAAGCACGAAAATCAACCTACTTTTTTGGCCTGCCCACTTGAAATTAATGCAAATATGGTAGAATTAAAAAAAAAGATAATTTACATTGGAAAAATTGTTTGGTTAACTTTTTAATCCACATTTACACATTAACACATACCACGTATTTAGTGCAAGCATTTAAATCCCTCCGTACATTTCTGATGCACGTCAGAATGGAAGCAAAGCGCCAGCACCGCGCATCAGCGCCAATAGTAACGCTATCAAAATCGAACCTAGCAGTTTTCGAAGAGCACACTAACCGAGCGGTGTATGGCCGAAATCAGACAGACCAAAATATGCATGTAACACTTGAGTGCTTATGAATACATGTAAACATTATTCAAACGGCCGGCAGGCAGTGTTTATTATAGTTCGTTTGCTGACGATTGATTTATTAAGGGCCAATAAT
Source organism: Lithobius niger (assembly GCA_023313725.1). Taxonomy (NCBI): domain Eukaryota; kingdom Metazoa; phylum Arthropoda; class Chilopoda; order Lithobiomorpha; family Lithobiidae; genus Lithobius; species Lithobius niger. The sequence goes on from JAHWFP010114341.1 coordinate 40,421, forward strand.
AACATAAAGTGCTTGTGAGTCCTGAGGAGGAGGAGGAGAGGTTGACGACGAGGCTAACAATGTAAAATTGTTACATTAGGTTTAGGTTTATTTTACAGGACTGTAAAAATGTTACATTGCTGAAACATGTAACAATGGGGCAACAAATAAGCGAGGCACACACGATCGAATTAGAGCTTACTCAAACAAGACACAATGAGGGCGGGTTTACGCAGCGACTCGCGTTTGCATTCTCGCAGCTAGAACTCAATCGCGATGGCAAAGGTGACATTGCCATGGTAACAACGCTAAATGGATTAGCTAAATCCGACACCGTTTGAGTAAATACTTGCAGTTTTATAATCCGTGCCAATAATATAAAGAATTCCTCATGACGAAACAATTTTCCCAAATGCTTCTGAACTCACGTTATTTGTTGTTTTCGTTGCGAGGCGGCAGACATAAAACCGCCGCCATGTTGGAATTTCAGATGATTTCTAGCTTCTAGCTGCGAGAATGTAGAAGCGAGTGGTTGCGTAAACCCGGCCTGATGCTTGGGCGCTGGGAAATTAACATTCTCGGTGCATTTTGTTTCAGTTAACATTGTGTGCCAGAGTGTCTGCCAGAGAAAGAGTACCTCGTTGTTGAGAACCAAAGTGTAACGATCTGGGTTTCTACTTAAAACCTCCAGTTTTAAACCATAGGGTAAAAGATCTATAATTTTAAGGCCGAGACCTCAAAATTGGGCGGGCGACATAACTAAATAACTTATTTACTCCTTCAATGCAGGCTTCGGAAGGCTAGTACAATTGTTTCCAATTGTCTTCCTCGATCAGTACTGCTGCCTGCGACAGTGAAGAATCAGCTATGAGCTGACACACGATTAATCCAGACACAAGCTAGTATTAACTATGCGTTAAATTCAGAATTTAAAGAATACTGTTAGTGCGTGTAGCCGTCAAGTAACAGACGTTCGCCATAGCTTGGCGAACGCATTGCCATAAATATGCAATTCTAATGCTACTTTTTTTTACAAACAGCATTTTTCGTAGAATGTGATACACATGATAAACCAGGCCGTAGCAATCACAATAAAATGGAAGTGAAAAAAGCCAAAGAATTATTAATTGAACAAAAAACGGGTTTTCCGTTTAGCAAAAAGCTGCATTAGAACTCGTGTACATTAGAAGTCATTAGCTATCAAAGCGCACAAATAAAAACGGATTAGAGTTTACTCGAACGAAATTAACTAAAATGTGAACTCCAATTCAAGGGGACAAACCAAAACAAAACAAATCCCCAAATAATAAAATGTCTGCATATTACACTAAGTAAGCACACCAACACACACACACACACACACTCTCACATACCCGGCCCAATTCAAGTACGAGCTGTATTGACTTCCTGTTATTTCCAAGGAATGGAACTTTCCTTGTTACCTGGAAATGGAGTTCAATTATAGTTCGTTTCGTTAGAGTGAACACTAATGGTTTTTTTTATTTCTGCACGTTCTCAGCTTTGAGTTCTGTAGGGATACGAGCTCCATGTTTTTTTTCCCTTAAATGGCAAAGCGCTCTTTGTTCAGTTAATTGATTGTACTGAATTTCTATCACACTTCTATGAAAGTGAAAGAAATATCTACATGATAAGGTTGAACTCATAAGAGAAAGTATAAGAGGCTGATGTGATATTTATTGGGGACGTGGCTCTTAAGCCATGCGCTCGTGCTAAAATATAAGAGATATTATAAGCAACTATCTCTTTAATAGCTTTTTATTCTTCGTGCACGTGTTATGGCTTTGCTACGGTGCCTAACAATTACGTTTAAACCGTTGATTGTTGTTGGGTAAAATGACAGAAACCCCGGTTGGTTGTATGATTATTAACACTGGCGATAGCCAGTGTTAGTAAGGGTCGACCTAGGATCTCTGTGTTAAACTTTCAACTTTGAGAGCTTATAACTCCGTCAAAATTAAAAAATTTTAAACCAAATTTGGAATCTAGCCTTGACTAGTCAAGGCCTGTCTACAGTCCAAAAATTGTGAAATTCAGTCCAGCCAAACCCGAGATACAGAGAGGGGCCAAATAGACAACTTCTTGTTCTGCTTCTTGTTGTTGTTGTTCTGGGGATACTTTCGTCTGTCCTCTCTACAGGTCAAACTATTTGTCGTGTAAAGCTGGTTCTTAGCTCATTTTACAGGTATTGCTCCGTAGATGTGCCCTTTCCATAAGGCCTTTTCTAATTGGTCAAGTGGTTCAGGGGTTACGGAGCTCTAAACGACCAGATTGATTGTTTTACATTGTTTTAAACATTGTTATTATGCAACAATGCCATTTAGCAAACGCCAGCTGCAAGACATAGACTGAAGATTAAAGGATTTGTTTCTATTGTTAACACTTGCGATAGCCAGGTTAGTAAGGAGCATAGCAATTTACCGAGCTTAAAAGCGGCGCAACAAAACAAACAACAAATTAATTATAAAGGTGTCACACATACCCCACCCCTAACCCACCACCACACCTATTTATTACAATTCTCAAAGTAACACGGATTAATAAACAAAAACGTATCGTTAAAAGTTAAAAGTAAGGGTCTAAAAGTCAAAACCTGTAAGGAACACGGACAAGCTTTCACTGTAAGGGTCTAGGTGTCAAATTTGGCCAGTAAGACACTGCTAAGCATTAGACCCTTACTACCCGGTGATCATGTTAATGACTTAGTAAGGAAAATTGGAAATTGGCCAACAGCGAAAATCGTACACTAGAAGTAACGTAGTTCAGTAAGCCACCTTTATGCACTTACGTTAAATCGGAGTGGCATGACCCGGATTCGAACCGGCTACCCAGTTCGCCCCCAGATCACTTGCATAGCACCTTAATCTCTCCGTTGCACTTCGATGAAACGTAAGTGCATAAAGGTGGCTTACTGAACTACGCTTACACTTGTAGCAGGTTGTCTTGCTTGGAATCGCTGCCATGTTACCAAACCGAAAAAAAATGTCAACCTAAAGCAAAGTAGGAAACCCACTACCCCACTATCATTGGATCATCTCATGGGTCTTTATAGGACGATCTCGGACAGCTGTTGCTCAAAAACCGGGTAGTAAGGGTCTAATGCTTAGCAGTGTCTTACTGGCCAAATTTGACACCTAGACCCTTACAGTGAAAGCTTGTCCGTGTTCCTTACAGGTTTTGACTTTTAGACCCTTACTTTTAACTTTTAACGATACGTTTTTGTTTATTAATAGTAAGTGGTGGAGCGTGTTTTTTCCTGTATTCCTGTCTTCCTGTTTCCTTTTGAGGATTTTGTGGTGTTAAACATTTTGAACTAAAGAGCGTGCGGTTTAGGACCAAGGTTTCTCATGAATAAAACGAATGAAAGAATCCGTGTTTCAGCTCAAGGCATATAATTTCAAATCAAACTAAGGCACTTTGTTAATTTCGAGACCTACTAGCCTCGAAATTGGGACCTAGAAACGATGGAATGGCTTACTTATTTCGTTAATGCGGGCTTTCTGAGCTGAACTGAATTGTTACAAAGTGGACATCAACAATCACAAGCACAAGCACCTTGTAAAGTGGTTGGCAACAATAACACTTATGTAAGTGAAAGAAAACAACAATGAGGCATTGTTATGCCGCCGATTTAATTTCTACCACTTCCAGAAAAAGAAAAATGACAAAGCCGCCGCGCTTAAAGGTTTCAACTTTGTTCAACAAAAGCGTATTTATTTACTTACTTCCAATATAAATATTTAAAGGTGAGTAACTGGAGACGACTCCGGAAAGGGGGCCGGGGTCGCTGATTGAGTGAACGAAGCGACAGTTTGATTGTCGAAACTTAATTCGGTCAAACATGGAGATACACTAGAGCAAACCAACAGTAGCAGTGTTGAAAACGGTGCATCCAACAACACCCATACGTACAACGGATTTCAGCAAGCAACACAACATTACTAGCTAGCGAAAAATTTCTTCATGCAACGATGATTGAGCGTGCTAATTTGTAAACCAATGCATCCAGTGATTTAAGTCACTGGATGCGCTGACTGAGTGAGCGAAGCAAACGAAAATCAGCGTTTGTTAGCCAGTGTGCGTAAAAATTGGATTGAAGAAACGTAATTCGGTGAAATATTGACATACACACGAGCATCCAAACCGTACCAGTGTTGTAAACTGTGTATCTAAGACAAGCCGTGCGTAGCATGGTCTTCCTCTAGTCTTTACATATAAAATCCTTTCAAGACGCCGTTTCGTAGCGTAAGAGTAAGACGGAAGTACAACTGTGCCCTGTAACAATCAGCAAGAGGTCAAACAGAATCATTCTGGGCACGGTAGCGAAGAAACAGAGCTATCGGCCGGCACTGTGAATGGATGTACTCTATAACAACCAGTAACAAACGAAATGTTGCTTTAATAATGCTGACTATTAGAGCCGAGCTGAAGAGGTAGCAGATGACCTCGCGGGGTCGTACATGGACAGTGCAACTCAGGTCCTTCAAGCAGTGGTGTCTCCAAAGGATCTTCGGAATAAGTGTACATCTGTGTCAGATGCCAGTTGGGAAGAGGACTGGTTCTCTAGTGACCGTTGTAGGGGGCCCTGTTCTCGATCCACCCTTCAATCACGGTGCCGAGGGGTATGGATAGACTCCCACGGAAGATAGCAGTGTTGTTGTCAAGACTACGTGTGGACCACTCTCCACTCCGTGCTTCGGTAGCTGCCTGGTCTGTTCAGGATGGAGTCTGTGATTGTGGTGAGGGATGGGAGTCGAGGAAGCATTACCTCCTCCAGTGCAAGAAATATGCTGGTGTCAGAGCACGCTATCTACCTAGCTCCAAGGATGTGCTGGAGATACTGGGTGTTTACCATCATACCGGTTCGAGAGGAGATCGGCACTTGGCAGCAACGGGGAGCTTTGTGGAGGCTACAGACCGCTTCCGACCAGAACAGCTGTGTTGAGTAGTGTGTGTACAAACCATATTTAAACAGGATAGCAATAAGTAGAATTAAGTAGATTGTACAGTAGGGCAGAACGCTAGCAATGGCTACCGTCCGCAGAAATAAATAAATAAATAGGTTCAAAGTTCGTCGAGTAACAATCAATGCGTGCACGATCGTTGTTTGGGATTATTGCGCTTGGTATCAAAACGGAGATACAGGTAATTCAGCGACACTCAGAGGCATCCTCTCCATTGAAAACTATATTATTTCCCTAATAAAGCAAAAATCCTGCGGTTCCAAGGTGGGGGAGTAGGAATGAGGTGATTCAGATCACACAATGGAGGAATTCTGGGGGGGGGGGGGTATTCTGACCATTCAATGGGGGGAAAGTGGGGGCAGGCTGCAGGAGGGGAGAGTTGAAGCAATGAAACGATTTTCAAGTTTTATAGCTTAAAACGTTGGAATGGACAAGGTCTAGGACCTTTTGAATGCTATTTTAATGTAACGACAATATCGTCGCCGTTGTTGTTGTTCTTATTGTTGTTGGAAAGAATATGGCACTCACCTACAGATCGGACCAATGAACCGATTTTCACATTCTATATCTTAAAATGTAGGTATTAACAAGGACCAGAGCCTTTTAAAAGCCATTTTGATGTGACTACAATATTGTCGTTGTTGCTGTTATTCTTGTTGGGAAAAGGTAAAATTTTGACACCCTTTAGTTTCCCCCAGAATTAATATAGACCAATGAAATTCGGTGTTTGGGTTCGTGTCATAACTATTTCACTGCATTAAGCATTTTATTAACAACACTCGATCTGTTTGACCTCTGCTGCATGGTCATTTTTGGTTGTCGTTATTGTTGTTGTTTTCGTTTCTGTGGTTGGGACTCTTTGCCCTTACTAGTACATTGTCAAGCAACAAAATCATGCACAACGACCTAAAAACCCTGCCTCCGTCAGCCTGATGTCTAACAAAATCTTGCTTATTAATCTAGAACCTTTAATTGTCGCATACAAGTTATTCTTAGTAATCACATCGAACCAGCCTTGGAACCCCCATGAAATAGCCCTTAGGCTCGCCCCTAGAGCACCCCCATTTCCCCCTCCCTGAGGCTTGACGAACAAATTATTGCAGCTCGAACTAAAATCATGAAATATGGCATATAAATCATTCCAAGCAGTTTAAATCCAACTAGTCATAAACCGCTTTGAGATACTCTTCAAGGCCATCCAACATCCCTCGGGCCCCCCCCCCCGCCCCGGTTTGTGCCCCTCCCTGAGGCTTGACCAACATTTTCTTACATATGGTGCTAAAATAATGAAATTTGATACACAAGTCATTCTTAGCAGTGCAAATCAAACTAGCTATGGAAACCTCTTGAGATCTACCCCAAGGCCCCCCAAGATCCTTTTGTCTCCCATACATGCAGCCTCCATGATCCTGAAGATCAACAAATCTTGCTGATTGAGCTAAACGCTTAAAAGGTCTCAACAAGTCATCCTTTGCAGCCACATCGAACCACCCATGAAACCCCCACAAAATATCCCCAAGGCTTTTACCGCTAGTGCTGCCTTGTTCCACCAGCTTGACTAACAAATTATTGCAGCTCGACCATGAATTGTGGCATGCAAGTCATTCTTAGCAGTACACATCGAACCAGCTACTGGACCAAATGAAATATCCAAAATATCCACAATGCCTCCCACCAGCGCCCCTGTTTCCCTCCCTGTGGAAAAATTGCAGTTCAAGCTAAAAGCGTGAAATTTGGTACACAGTCATTCATAGCAGTACAAATCGAACTAGATATGGACTCATCTAGAGATACACTCCAATTCCACCAAATGCCGCCCCCCCCTCCCCGTGCTTCCTTCCTGAGGCCTGATGAATAAATTCTTGCAGATAGAGCTAAAAATTAAAGTTGATACACATGTCGTTCTTAGGAGTTCAAATCGAACTAGTTTTGGAACTGCTATGAAATCCCTCAAGGTCCCTATGGCTGCTCCATGAAACTGAGACCCGACAAATTCATGCAGGTAATGCTAATAGCATGCGTAATGATACACAATACATTCATAGCAGTAGAAATCGAACCAGCCATGGATCCCCTTGAAAAACCACTAAACCCTCCCCCAGCTTCCCCTCCCCCGTGTACGCCCATGAAGCATCAATGAGCAACAAGCAAGCATCGTACCAGTCAAAATCTAACTATGTGGAACCCCATGAAATATCCCCAAGGCTCCCAGTGCCTCTCTGTGTCCCCTATGTGAGGGTGATGATCAACAAATTCTAGTTCGATTTGTACTACTAAGAACGACTTGTGTACCAAATTTCATGCTTATAGCTATATCTGCAAGAATTTCTTAGATAAGCCTTAGGGAGAAGGTGCAGGGGTCTCTGGTGTGAACAAGGTATGAATGATGCATCTATGTACGCAAGGCCTACGTACTTTTGAACGCTATTTTAATGTGTTTACATTATTCTTGTGGTTCTTCATCTTGTTGGTGAAATTTTGCTGTCACCTACAGACCAATCCAAAGAACCTATATTCAATTTTTATTATTAAAATTAAGTATTAAAAAGGTTAAAACTCTTATAACAGTTATTTTAAAGTGATTACAATATGGTATTTGCTGTTATTGTTCCTGTGGAAAAAACAACAGATACTATTATTAAAAAAAAATTTCTTAAGCGTATAAAATACGGATGTAAGCCAAAAAAACTTACAGCTATAAAATAATAGATATAAGAAAGAAACACGTAAGCCATAATACGAATAAAAGATGCTCCAACCTATTTTTGGAACGCTAGATATTATTTTACACGTATTAGTGTGCTACTGATGACTTACATGTCTCTTATATCTGTTCCTTTACAGCTTTATTTTTTTAAGGGTTACATCTTCTGTATTTTGTATGCTTCAGCGTTTTTTAACACTAATAGAACAGGCGCTGCGAATCAGATAAACCTATTTCAAGCAGTTAGGCTTACCTCTGCCATTACTCAGCCACCCTAACTACCCAAACGCAAGTTGATCAAACGATTTTTTTAATCAGCAAAAAATGTCCATTGCTACAAACGTCACGGGAGTCCAAAAGTGGGTTCCGTAGCTAGTTCAATTTGTACTGCAACAAAGAACTTATGCACCATATTTCATGCTTTTACATCGATCTGCAAGTATTTGTTGGTCAAGCCTCAGGGAGGGGAAATAGAGGCGTGGATGCCATTGATGGCCTTGGGGGTTTATTTCGTTGGGGTTCCATAGCTGGTTCGATTTGTACTGCTAAGCATGACTTGTGTACCAATTCATGTTTCATGACGATCAGCATGAATTTGTTGGTCATTAGCCTCAAAGAGGTGAGTGTGGTGGGGCAAAGAAGTGGTCCAAGTTTTTATCTCGAGTGGGGGTTCCACACCTGATTTGATTAGTAATCTTAGAATGAATGGTGTACCAAATTTCACGGCTTTTAGCTCGATGTGCATGATTAGCCCAAATTCTGGCCCGTAACAACTGTACTATACCTGGAGATCAAACCATTGAACAGATGCTGAAGTTTTATAGCTTAAATCGAAAGTATAAACAATTTCAACATACTTTTTAACGCTATTTTAATGTGATTACAATATTCTTGTGGTTCTTGTTGGGGATATTTTGCTCTCACCTAGAGATCGAAACCAAAGAAACGATTTTTAATTTGTATAATTAAAATAAAGTATTAAAAAGGTTAGAACTCTTATAACAGTTTTTTTTAAGGTGATTACAATATTATTTTGGCTGTTATTCTTGGTGGGACAAGAAAAAAATAACACATATTAATATAAAAAAACGCTTAAGCGTATAAAATTTGAATGTAAGCCAAATAAACTTACAGCTATAAAAGAACAGATATAAGAAAAAACATGTAGGGCACCAACATTACACTAATGCGTGTAAAAGAAGTGCGACGCTAATGGCTTACATGTCTTTTTCCTATATATGTTCCTTAAAGCTTCATTTTTTTTAGGCTTACATCTGTATTTTATACGATTCAGCGTTCCTTAATACTAATAGCACAAGCGCTGAGAATCAGATTAACCTATTTCAAGTAGTTAGGTTTATCTCTGCCATTACTCAGCAACCCTGACCACCCAAATGCAAGTTGACAAAACGTTCTTTTAATCAGAAAAATATTTTCATTGCTCCAAACGTCACGGGAGTCCCAAAGTTTACGACTTGTATCGATAGCCTCGAGGATACTTAGACCTTAAATGGTAACGTTAGTACTTACTGTACAATCATCAACGGCTTGTAACTTACGAAATATGATTAGTCTAAAGCACATTATTATTATGATATAAATAAAAACTACTTTTAAAAATTAGCGTCCGTGTTTCCATATTACAAGTTTGTATATTTTTTGAAGATGCAAAATAAAAACAGAATGGCGATGTTGCATTACTTTACAACTCTTCCCAATGCTGCCATCCTGGCTGTTCACGTTACCATTTGTTTAATTCTATTATTATGCAACAAACAGTAATTAGAACAAAATTAGACTGAACCTACCAGATAAGAATCCACAGAAAACTGCAGTCAACAAAACGCGTAGGAATCGTTTTCGCATTCTGCCTTAGTTCACGATATCCCAGCTGGAGTCCGAATTACTTTTGCCAGAGATATGAACGAAATGATGTTTACTGCAGATTAAGCAACGTCTTAATAAAACTTCGACACGTGTCGGATGCAATCAGAATCGGCTAAGGCTTGCTTTTAATCATGAAAGAGCTCAATTACATGGCCTTGTGGAATATCTAATTGCAGCCAAAACGACCGAATACTGATAAAATTCATACCTTCGGTCAGTTTGAAATATCGGAACACATTTTTGTAGCTTACAGAAACACGAGATGCACAAAAATGTAAATAAAAATTGAAGTCTGATAATAAGATAGCTAATTTAACGAATGGAAATTCTTTCATGCGGTTCATAAAGCTGAAATTTTATGTATAGCTAGGTCTACAGTTTTACCAAGGGGCGTATCTTTGCTGGTTTGGGAGTATGGCTCGAGGAATCCTATATTCAAAGTTACCAATCAATCAGGGCCGTAGTCAGGAATTTTTGTACACCCCATCCTTCCCCACAAACAAAAAATCCCATCCGCCATGAATATAACTTTCTTTGTTGTGAATATATACAGGGTGTTCGGAAATTGGTGTCAAATATTTTGAGGGTCCGCT
>JAHWFP010114341.1:55565-68150 GCA_023313725.1 Lithobius niger
GTCAAGAGGACGCCAGGGTTTGAATGTAAATCGGGATGGAAAAAATCGTCATAACACCAGCAAAAACAAGCAGTAATTTTAAAATAATTCCAACGTACAAAAACTGCTAATTGGAAAACAAAAAAACTTGAACCCAACACAATTGACGAATATTAAAGTTTGGAGCTGAACATAATCAGGCTTCAAAAAACAGTCAACAAACCACCACAAACCAAACAGGAATTTTAAAATAATTCTAAACCAACCAGGTTTTATACGAACGAATAATTATATAAACTTAAGAAATAGTAACATAGTAAATAAAAAAAGCGCAAATTGAAATCAGACGTGACCACCAACGCAACCCCACTCAAAATCATAAATCATTAATTAATCATCTACATCGTCAAAGACGTATGATGTGCATGCATGCCTGTTTGTACATCTACTCCTCTGGAACGAAGGCACCTACAAATATGGGAGCAGGACCAAATGAATGATAATTATATTGCTGAATTAATTAAAAATACAAAGTGCACAGCACGTGTTAACAATGCCTGGCCCGAAAACGATGTGAGAACAACCAGTTATTAACTGACTTGATCCTTGTTGGTCTCTCGCCGCTTAACCACTGTTAATGGACGTTCCCGAAAAGTTAGAGGCTTCCACGAAATAAAAATTTGATCAACAATCGTTGTACGTTTGCACGTCTTCTCCCCCGGAAGTAATCCCCTACGAAGGTGAGATATGAAAGATTGATATAGCACAGCGAAACACACATTGAAAAGGTTTAGTTTATGTGGAAATCGTTCCCTTGCTCGTTCAATCCACGCATCTCCGTACTTCAGAAACACGAATGTTTGACACCGTTTTAAAACCAAATCTATTGTTTTAATTTTTCCATGCATCAAGTCAGTTAATACTAAACCATCTATATCATTCAAAACAAACGATTTGTTTATTTGCATATTGTACGTCTTCTCCTCCAGAAGTAAACCACTTGAAGGTATTTACTTTACGTGGAAATCGCTCACTCTGCTTGCTCAATCCACGCACCACCGTTTTTCAGGAACACGAATGTGTGGCATCCTTTTAAAACCAGGTTTCCATGCATCAAGGTAGTTGATACAAAACAAATTTTAATATCTATACGTGCTACGTTGTAAAATACGTCGTCCGTTAAGGGTATTTTTTCGTGCATCCTTTTCCAAATTATCTCCTTTCGCTAGAGGAAGTTTTCATGAACAAATTATGACGTCATGAACAAACATCATAAGAGTTTTTATAAAACAAACTTTGACGTTATTTTTAAAGGTTTTTCGCATATTTGAGGGTCATAATATCAAGTGACAGCGATGAAAATAGGCCTAACCTGAGCGCAATTTAAATATCTTTCGTTTGGTCGAACTCCCATGTTTGTAGGTGCTTTGGTTCCAGAGGAGTAGACGTACAAACGTACATCGTACATCGAACGTCCTTAATGATGTTGATGTTAACCAAACTCCAAATCTAGATCTTATCGTATTAGCACTGCCAGTTTCTTATTAGAGTTCGTTTGCGCACGAGAATTAAAAAAAAAACTGGACAAGAGGAGGAGAGGCCCCAGAATGCAATGCTACAACACGTAACAATGGGGCAACAACAGACGAGGCACAAAATATCGGATTGTAGCTCACTCGAACAAGATGCAACGATGCTCGAGCACAGAGACAGCAACATTGTCGCCGTATCTTCTTTCGAGTTCGCATTGACGGCCAGAAAAGGGCTTTACTTAACTCGGTGTCAAGAACTAAAATAAAATAGTTTTGGTTTTCGCTTAAATCTTTCAGTTTTAAAACATAGGGTGCGAAGTCTTTAATTTTGGGGCGGCTGACATGACTGAATGATTTATTTTCTTCTTCAACGTGGGCTTGGGGAAGCCAGTTGAATTGTTTCCGCGATTGTTTGCCATGATACTGCATCTGCCTGAAACAAGGCAGAATCAACTACCCATCGAGCTGAAACGTGCTAAATCTAGACACACGCTAGTGTGTTGCCATCAAATAATAATCTTGGGCCAAAGCTTGGATGGAACTTGGACAGAAATACTCATGCGTAATATTCCGGTTTCTTTGCAAACAAAATTGGGTAGACTGTGGACATACATGCGAAAAAATCCAACAAGTTAACTAAACAAATTTTGCCTCCTGGATGCTCATCGTTACAGAGTGTGCTGGTGTGTTTCACCAGCGTGTCCTTTGTTTGGGCAGTCACAGACCCCAACTTATTTTCTAGTAGAGTGTGCTGTGACTCAGCGGTATCGCACAGGGTTTATGAGGTACATCCTTCCGAGGTGTGTAGTTGACAGCCTTCTCTCCCTTCATTCTTCGCCAGACCTCAAGTGACTAAGTCAGGTGTGCGTGGTTAGGATTAGGTGTTCGTTTCTGCGTACTCACGGGCATCTCTCTTAACCTGTTTCGTCTTCCCCTATGTTCCACTCTGCTTCACTGCTTTGACTGTGTGTGTTGCGTAAGTTGTGCTGAATGTATAGATTTATCCTTTGTATCTGGGCGTATGGCTGTGGGCCGAGGCTCGGTGTAATAAATCAAATCAACCTCAAGTCTGCTAAAATAGCCAAATCTAGACACACGCTAGGGTGTCGCCACCAAGTTACAGCAGAGCATCCTATTGCAGACATCTGATTGTTAAAAAAAATTGATTGTTAATGATAAAAAGGTGGCCTCACTAACAGACATGTGTCTGTTAACTGTAAACAACTAAAACCATCTTTTGGCATGTTGAGGATAAATCCCAATGTGACAGAAATCTTTCGTATTGTGGTAAATGTAAGGGGAAGATGCATTGATAAAGAAAAAATGAAAGTTAAAGGCTGAGTGTCCACCATTCATAGAGACAAAGATGCGTCAATAACGTTGTTTTTATGTTACTGACTAGCTAATAACTAGTAACTAGCTAGTAAATCTGGCCCCATGTTAAATCCCATAGACTCATTGCTCATTGCTAGCGCAAAATTGTGAAGGCCTACGTAGCTGAACTTTTGCACACGGATGCATGGTGATCTGAGCATGGTCTTTTTGTTGGTTTGGAGGTTGTAGGGGTCGATCAGGACAAATTCATGGGAGGATTTTTTAATTCGCCACCAATGAATTTAAATTTCCTTTCTTGTCCAAGTTGCAACCAAAGATTTCAAGCAACAACGGCTTGAATATCAAGATTGGTCTTTAGATTTATTGTAAAAGCCTGGACGTACTAAAAACTGAACTTTAACGAAGGACAAAATAAGGAAACATTAAAGCTGCCGTGGATTGCGTAAGAATAAAGGGATGCACGTTAGGTGATGGTTACGCAACAATACGAGCGTCCACGAGCTAACTGTTTTTTTTTGTTAATAACCCAAAAATAAAATGCTTCATGTTCTGCTCTTTTAGTAACAGCGACCTTCGGGAGTTTCTGCATGAGTAAATGTGAACGATATCTTGAAAATGTAAGGGAAAGGTGCAGGGATAAACAAACCAACTGAAAGGGATGCGCTGATTGAGTCAGCGAAGCGAACAAAATCAGCGATTGTTAGCGAGTGTGTGCAAAAATGGGATTGAAGCAACTTAAGCATGTGAAGAATGGCCATACAATAAACTAAGCCGTGTCAATTTGGCTAATCTAACGGCTAACGGAAAATGGTAAATTTGAAAATTATAAAATTGAAAATTTATAGAAATAAAATTCCTTTAGAAAAAAGGTAGAGATGAAGATAAGTCGGTGTAACCTTATGTACGTTCACAGTCCTAGTAAAGTTGTGGTATCCACCCAAAACCAAAACTGGTATAAAATTCCGCCAAGTTTCCAAAAACGATCAGCCTTTGAAAGTAGTGAAATCATTCCACCAGGGAAAGGCCGCCAAGGTCAATCCTATTAGCCAAGTTAATCGCACCAAATAATGCTTTTGACGTTAAATGAAAACTTGAAGATTGCTACAGCGAGTAGCAATATTCAAGTTTTCATTTAACTTTCGAACTATTAGTCGGTGCGATTAACTTAGCTAATAGGATTGCCCCTGGAGGCCTTTAACTGGTAGAATGATATCACTACCTTCAAAGGCCATTCGTTTTTGGAAACTGGACGGATTTAATATAATAATAATAATATAATAACAACAATTTAACCACACATGAATGAGGTGGTAAGGTAATTGGAAGGGGATGACCCACTAACACCAACCCTAGATAAAATCAAGAGAAGTAAAACAACTGGTAAAATGAGCGAATGTCTGGTCAAGTGGACTGGCAACCCAGGTTTATGCAGAAACATAATTTGGTCTTTTCAAAAACTTTGTTAGCGATATCAAATTTAGTGCTCTTCGAAAAACTGTGACGTTTTTGCTACAAATAGTCCCTTCTGTGAGAGAGTTCCAGGCAGGAACCACCCTCACAGAGAAGTAAGCACGTCTACATTCTGTTTTAACAAGAGGGAGAGCCAACTTCATGGAATGACCACGAGTGGCGAGCGTAGTGCAGCGATCAAACAGAGGGAGGCCAATGCCTTCGAGACCGTGAAGTATCTTATACACAAGCACCAGATCTGACTTTAATCTGCGTAGTTCAAGGGAATCAAGGCCTAGCTTCCGCAAGCGCATGCAGTATGGTAAATCTTTGAGACCTGAGAGACTTTTTGTAAAGCGGCGTTGAACAGATTCTACCAAGTCGATGTCTTTCAGTAAGGATGGCGACCACACCTGACTTGCATACTCCAGCAAGGGGCGAACGAACACTTTAAAAGCCCAGACTTTGGTTTCAATTTTTCCGGATGTGAAACAACGACCGACTATAGCAAGACGCCTAAAATCTGTACCTGTTATCTTTCTACAGTGCAAAGATGGTTTGAGATCTGACGTAAACCATACCCCAAGATCTCGTATTTCGGATACATCTGGTAGTGGATGACTTAATATGGAGTACGAAGAGGCTGGGTTTGACCTTCCAATATGGAAAGCTTGACATTTAGGCAGAGAGATCGGTAATTGCCATACTGTAGACCAGTCGTGGATATGCTTTATCTCAGCAGAAAGTGCTGAACTATCATTAGAATTAATTATCTCGGAGCTAATTTTTAAATCATCGGCAAACTTATAGCCATTTACAGGGTGTTGATTACAATTCAAATCATTCAGGTATATTACGAACAGCAAAGGGCCCAAAAGTGAGCCCTGAGGTACACCTAAGGTACACCCTGAGGTACACCCTGAGGTACACCCTGACGTAACCAAAAACCTAGTTTTGGTTTTGGGTGGATAGAAATATACTAGCCCACACTAGTACACACTAGTACACACCTGAGGTACACCCTGAGGTACACCCTGAGGTAACCAAAAACCTAGTTTTGGTTTTGGGTGGATAGAAATATACTAGCCCTACCACCGGCGTAACATACGCCGATGCCCGCATGCGCGAACGAAATACTTTACTTGGCAGCATGAATTAAAAAGGGCCGCCGATGCCCCCCCCCCCCAAAAAAAAAACTCCCCTCCCTTCCCCCCCGCATCCCCCATTGTGTAGTCAGATTTTCCCACTTCCGCTGCCTCTCTAGTTCCCCTTAACTCCTTGCCCCTCCCCCCCCCGCATTCCCGGCATGGTGTGGTCTGAATACCCCCTCCCCCATCCCTGCTCCCTTTCCCTTGGAACCCCTGGTGTTTCCCGCATGTGTAAGCGAGATACTTTACTGGGGTGCTCAAATAGGCGAGTATATATATATTTATATTTTTATTATATTTATTATTTATATATATATGGATAGATAGAGAGATTACTTTGATCGACTAATTTGGTCAAGCGATGGAGAAAGAACCAGTTTTCGATGTATTTCTTCAAGGTGTGCAGGATATCATGGTCAAGTATTGATATATTGGCGGTAGATGAGAAAATTTTACTTGAGAAAAAGTATAGCACTTGTCAACGGAACAGATATTTAAAAAAAAATTACAAAGTGAACAAGTATACATCAAGCTCGACATTTCGAGTTAGAAACCCTAACTTATTTTTAAGTGCAATAACACCTAAAAATTGTAAAAATGATCACGAAAATGAAACCATTTAAAAAAAATTTCTTGGTGACAGTTTCGCCTGTCAGTACATTAGTCAATACGAATGAAACGAGTAAATATTGACAAAACCAAGATAAAATGAGGGACCCCCAAGTGGACATACAGCAAACGTGCATAAGTGGAAGTGAAGGGCAATGTGGTTTCAGTTACTTATATGGTGATTCCAAGCTTCCCTCTGGTGGCGAACTTAGAAAAGGAAAATTTTTAATGAATTATTTACCTTTTTAAGTTTGTTAGTGTTTGGAATGACGTCGTTGTAGTAGTGGAGATCAATACAGCGAGTTTCTAGATTTTATCTGGTTCGAACTCGAGGAATTTGGTACACAATTTTAGGTAACAGAAATATTGGCTTTGTAGCCTTTTTTTATGGTAACCTTATGAGTTTGTTTGGCCATGGAGTTTAAAGTTAGATTTGTAAATGGGAGCTTTTGTATAAACCCATGCTCGCTCAGTCCGATGTAAGTGGCCTAACCTGCAGAGGTTTCACAAAGAATGTGATAAAAGGTATTCTGTTCAAGGTGGTTTGGATGTTTAAATTCAGTTTGCATAGGTTTCTGGAAAGCTTACTTTAGAATGGAGGGATTTTTAGCAATAAGACGGATATTGTAGGTATGGAGACGGTATCACGACGTTCTGTCAGTACGTAGGAGGCAACAAGAAATTTTGGTAAAAGGGGAGGCAGTTTTTTAATGAAATTTTCAAGTTTTCTTTAATATTGAGCTATTTGTGGTTGGTAAACTGAAGAACAAGCTGGAATTGATAGCCACTGTTTCCGAATCTGGTGATAATATGTCGGAATTCGGAAAGGAAATGTTGTGGTTGACAAGTGTGAGCATTCACACTCATGGATTCATTCTTTTAACGACTAATCCTATACATTTAGTCTATGTGTGACTGTAAAATAGTATTGTATGTGGTTTCTGATGGCTGTCTGAAAGGTATAAATTTGGCATATCTGTGCGAGTTAGTGTGAAGGAAAGAAATGTGGTTAACTGCTGGATTTCCCATGGTAAACGGGTCCAGGATGCATGAAAATCCTTCAAAGAATTTAAAATGTAGTTACGTTTCACAGCCAAACATAGTGCAAGAATGTCGTATACAAATCGTTTGTGATACAAAAAAACTCAGTAAATATTCAAAAAATAGACTAAATAGGCTAATATTACTGTCAACAACATTCACTAAATTGTCACAAAGATAGATGGCAATAGGTCTACACATGACAACACAATTTGTGATTTTTACACAGCACATAGGTAGTAGCGAAAATGAGTTTGTGTACATCTAAGAACTCATTAATTTCCCATCCCTGCACAGAAAGGGGGAGGGATCAAAGGTAAACTTATCGGCAATAATTTCCGAAAGAAGGTTTCTGTCAATGGAGTAGAAACATGTAATAGACTTGACATGAATAGAGATATGGTGGACTAAAGCCCAGTTTCATTGGTTCTTCTAGGCTGCCATTTCTCCAGAATAATTGGGTGCTGGAAGTTGCATGACAGAATGGTCTGAGGTTGGTCATCTTAGAATTGGTTATACTGTCGCAGTACAGCTGGGGTGTAATTACTGAAAATTGGTGGCACCTGTCAATTTTTCCCTTGGTTATCCATAATTGTGTTAGCCAAGTTCGTCGCGGCAACAAAAAAAACATTGTTCCTCTTCCTTATCGATGGAGTTTGTAGCGTTAGAACTATCTTGCTGTTGTAGATTCATTTTTGGAGTACCTACAGTGAATGACCATTTAAAACCACTCGTTGAAAAGGTCAGTTGCATACGAAAATAGCGTGTTTTCCGTCACATTTTGACTTGATTAGGTAAAATTAATCCTAGAGGTCAAATTTTGAATCCAGGGTTTAAAATTCGGCACCTAGTGGGTCTGTTTTGTTCATCCTGCAAACAGTAACCAGTGATCAGCAACGTCGAGTTTCTTATCATTTTTCAAAAATTTCTTTGGTCATCAAACGTTGTGTTTACGTTTTATCACAATCAGATTTTGACAACACTTGAGCTAGCACTATCTCACACTTGGTAACGATTTAACTTGCACTTTGCGTGTCAACTACCGGTACTGATTGTTTACATTACATGCCCTTTTTGTTGTTCTGCTTCTGTGGATTTATCCCTATATTTTGATTTTCAGTTATTAGTTTTAATTGCGCTTTTCGTGCTTCACTTCGTGACAAGTTTAATTGTTATTATTATGTATTAAGGAGCTTAAAAATACTTGTAAGTCTCGATTTTGAGTTTTGTGTCTATGAACTCAAATTGCGTAAATTGACACAGTAAGCCTAAAATTGACTTGGCATTGAATTTATTCATTATTATTTTTTTTATTGAAATCATTAGTTTTCCTTATAGTGATTAAAAAATGTTTGTGTATGTAGTTATGTATAGCAAATTGTAAGGGAAAATAGCATATTTTTTTTATGCTGTTTTCCGAATTTCTAAGTCAGGCACTTGTGTGTCTCTTTTGTTTAGATTTCCTGGGCCAATCAAATAAAAAGCTACTAACATATAAAAGGCACACACGTCCCCATAGCAACCATTTTTCATAAAATATAAAGTCCGATTTTTCTTGGTATAACTTGTAAGTAATTTCTGCGAAATCTTTTTATTGCTTTCTTATTCTTGGTTTATTCATTTTAGGAAATGTGGGTGTTTCTATTTTGCTATATGGATTCTGTAACGCCGATTCCTCCAGCATTGTATATGTTGTACACTTACCTAACCCAAACTAACCTTAGGACTTAGTTGGCTGACTTGTACTGATGCTATGACAATTACTCTGTAAACCTTGTTATGACTTGCAATGTATAGAAATTACTCGTGAGATATGCTTCGTGTATTATGTATGTAAGGAAGCTCCCTCTGGGTCAGGGGTGTGGGTAGCTAGGTGGGAACTAGCGTAAGCATGACATGTAAAGCTTTAAAGAAACTGCCTTGCATATAAAAAAACCCAGGCCACATGTTACTTGGTTGCTGGAGTACGATTGAATAACACTCCCTGGAGTGTGTGGTTTCCTGCTGTAAACCATAGAGCATCCTGAACCACTTCCAAGTTCTGCATAGGACTACCGTGTGATGCATTGGAATAAACCTATCGTTCCACACTAATCTTCGCTTCATTCCTGTCCTTTACGAGCTAGATCTATGTCCAATGGCCCCACAGTGTTAACAAACGATTCCCTCATTACTTGTGGCACTTGTTTCCGTTTAGCTAAGTATGCACAAGAATCTGAAAATTTTAGCATTAGCAAAACTTGTTTCTTTGTTTCGTGCATTATGAGCACGTGTTCCATATCAGTAGCTTTTAGTTTTTCCTCTTTCTTAAGAGGGATGATGAATCTAGTTATTAACTGTCATAAGATGCTGGCAATCGCAAAATGTATCATGCACGTTCGAAATTGTCAGTTGTACAGCCCGATTCATCTATACGCTGAAAATAGTGCCTAATATTTTATAAATATTCGATCACAGACATTGTATCAGATTTACGATGTTCGTGTAGCTTCTTCCTTAACCCCCATATAATTCAAAATATTTGATGGCTCATAACAACCTTCCAACTAATCCCAGATATTATACGCTGTTAGCCAAGGTTTTGGAATTTGAATTTCTATAATATTTAATTCACAATATTATAAGACCGACTGTTATTCATTTCACATTTCCAATTTGCCCGTTCCAAAGCATCAGTTGCCTCTTCCTGCCCAGTTATTAAAAAACCCCATGGCGCTAGATGGCATAATAAAGCTTCTACTCTACTGGCCATGTCCCGACAAACTCCATACATTAGATATTAGCTGCCAGTTTAACTGTATCGGCCAGTTTGTTTAAATCTTTCCTTTATGGTTGTTTGACGTAATAAAGTTACAAATTCCTTTATGTTAGTCTGGCAAAATCTGACTTATTAATCTTTTCCTTTTTAAATGCTGTTCTTACTGTTCAGCTAAACATTCTTCTAAAGCCTTTGCCTTCATGAAATAGCATGCCACACTGATTCTTCTGAAAAACCAATCTTCTCTTCGCCATTTTCTTCTTCCCATTGCTGGTTAATGGGGAAGTAAACATGTTCCTCGATTGCGTCATTTTGTGAAAAGAAAACCTAACCTAATCTACTAATTGTTAAATGTTCCCTCAGGTCAGCTACACATTTTTAGAGGCGTGAAATCATGCATCCATTGACTCAAAACACTTGAGACTGATGGAACATATTTTAAACTATAAGGAATTTATTCTCACGTTAATAAAACGACTTAAAATTTTAGGTTAACATTAATTTCTAATTAAATAGATAAATAACGAAGAGCTCTCTTCCACGGTAGACTTGCTAACTATCTAGATTCTTCTAGAACATGGAAGCCATATGCTGCCCATGCACGATTGATTCTGACTTCCCATGTTTGTCAAGCCATGTCGTAATCTATGACTCATGATGTCTTCTAGGAAGGATCTCCATTCATTGCATGTGAAAATTCCCAACAGTGACAAGAAAGGGATTCGTTTTCCATTCTTTTGTTTGAATTTATTGGTAATTGGAATCCAGCCAGTAATTCATTCCAGAAGCAGCCGTGGAGGTTTCCTTTTGAAGCAATACCACTCTCGACAGTCTCGACCCTTACAAACATTTTTCTTCCCTACTTTCTTTGGGCATTTGCGAACATCAATGGAAAATGGAAGAGATAAATACCAAATCTCTTACTTCGACATTTCCCAACACAGAAGCATTGCCTTTTTAACAAACCTTCATAACATATCTTTTTAAAAAATCATCACACTAAATGCAAGAATGACACTTATTCAGCTGCAAAATTCAAATTCTCTACAACCCAGAAAGCCGACCCATGAAACTGAAAGATTTAGATCGATGACTGACTGAGAGCACAGGCAGGCACAAAGGCAAATTGTATATTTTATATCCCAGAAGCAAATCAAGTAACTAGAAACATTCGAATGCAGTCCAGCCGAACTTTTACACTGTATTTGATAAGGTGTGCTTTATTATAATTTTACACATTATAAATTACTGCCAAGCATTTCTAGGGAATGAAAATATTTTTATTTCTTCTAAAACATTAGTCAACCTTTAACCTGCTAGAAAAGCACAAATTTACAAATGACAGGGTTAAAAGTATACATTATTCAAGAATGTTGTAATTGGCATAAAAAAGTCAGTTGCCACATTTTTTAATCAATCCATACATGAGAGATAACTACAAGATCACATTCAAAGTTTTGATAATTTTTCTTCAGCTTCAGCCAGTCTTTTCTCCAGTTTTTCAACTTTTCCAGGTAAAGGCATTGGGATAGGTTTTTGACAAACAGCATAGTTTCTTGAGCCGCAAATAGTTTTTTCCCATCCAGATAATCTTTCCAATTCCCAACCACTACTGTAAACATATCGGGTCACAAGTTTTCCACATCGCAGTTCCTTTCCATCAGTATACTGGTTGATCCAACTGGTAAATCCTAATTCTTCACCATCATCCCACTGATAAATTTCCCCATCGATCCTTTGTAACCCTAACCAAACATCACTACTTGCGTCGTACCGTAGTTCCTGAAGCACAAACTCCATTTCTTCTTGGCTGTTAATCTTTACTAGAGTAGGAGTTTCTTGATGTTTTCGAAGTTTTTGACAAACAGTTTGCGCTTCGTTCTTGGATAAAAGACCAGCTTCCTTTACAATTTTGATGCATCGTTTATTGTGTAGCAGCCAATCACCACAAACTGTGAAAAAAATACCATTTGTTAACGTAACAACATTTCTTTACGATTTTTCTTCACTGTTGTTATGATTGTTATTGTGAACTGTCAATATAAATTGAATACTTTAATGCTTTGCAAAAATTTGTTTACAACGTTAAGAAATTAAAACGAGTATAGTAATGATACCAGGGGCTTCAACTAAACCCTCGTCCGCATACCCGCCTAATCATCCTGATCAATTTTGTTATTATGTATAGACGTGTATAATAATAATAATAATAATAATAATAATAATAATAATATATATATATAGACGATGCTCGAGGCATCCACCCACCCAAATTCCCCGGCGGCAGATGTTAAGTGGAAGAAGTACCACCATTATTACAGTTGTTTTTTGCCGTATGAGGGAGGAAACCGGAGTACCCGGAGGAAACCCTCGTGCATATAATATAATATAATATTTTGAATAATATTTACTGCTTTTGTGAATGCTAACCTAATGTAATTAGGCTCATGTGAAAGAAGGAGATAGTCTTTTTCGAAATTTATATCAATTATTAGGAACCTAGTTGTGCTCGTTTGCTAAGGGTTAGCACAGCCGTGTGGGTTTTATGTTTATGCCGTTATCGAATTGATATTGCCACATTTTGAATTAAGTTCACACGACAGGTAGAGGGTTTCCAGCTTGGTAATGAAAAGGATTCAGCTAATATAGGAGGGTGGAATTATGGTGATTAGTCTCTTCTTGCAATTTTCGGTAAACAAAAAAATAAAGAGGTGAAGGGTAATCGAAAAAAAAA
>JAHWFP010114342.1:0-36742 GCA_023313725.1 Lithobius niger
GCGTTGTTGAATAATTTTCACCGACTTTGTAATGCTCTTTCAACAAACCAGGGTCCCAAAATACAAGTACGAAAGAGAAATAGGAAATCAAAATATCTCGCGTAACAATGCTATTATTGTTTTCAGTTTATTTTCTGGCCAGCCATTGTTGACACATGCTTTGAACTTTGAATTTTAATTAATTCATGTTTAAGTTCGTGACAAACAAATCATCGTGAAGTTGTTAGTTTTGAGAATTTCTTAGCTGAATCTTTGTGAAATGGCATTGCAGCAGGGATGGATAAGGCTCCTGCAAGTCAAGGCCGACTGGGGAAGAAGTCACGTGTCTCGCCTCCTGGCTCAATAACAGTTCAATCGCGTGCTGGAAAGGGAATAGCTTCTGCAAGCTAAGGCCGACTGGGCTACAAATCGGGTGTCTCGCCGTCAGCAGAATAAGAGTTGCAGCATGAAAGCTTCTCGAGCGAAGCGAGCGACTCCGCTAGTCTTAATTATATTGTACGCTAAATGTATATTAGATGAGAAAAATAGTTTCTCTTCTGTTAGTATCATAAGCGAATGAGTGATGAGTGGTCTATTTATTATTATAATAAGTGGTAATTTTTAGCCGGGATGGGGTGTGGGAGGGGGGTTGAAGGGAGGAGTTTTCAAAATGTACCTGAAACGGGCATTGATGTGGCCGAAATCGGCTTCTTGCATTGACAACATTCATGTGCTGAATAGCTCAATTTACAATTCGGTTAGAAATCAACAAAAGTTCTGCAAGTTTTAAACTGTATTTAAAAAATCGTTAAGTTTTAAATGGTTCTTATAGCTTCATTTTTTCCATCATTACCATAAGCTGATAACTATGATCAGTGTGATGTCTTATCAGTGAGACAGCAGTGGTGATTTTTTCCTGGCCCTTTTCTATGTTACCATAGTTATATGCCTAACATTCTGTGGCGGTAGCGTAACACACAGTAATCATTGCACAGTCGTAAATGCAACTGCTTGCCTTTTGTAGCGCCATGATCTCCATCGTTAAAGACGTATGATGTGCGTGCGTGTTTATACCGCTACTCCTCTGGAACCAAAGCACCTACAAAGATGGGAGTAGGACCAAAAGAAAGATACTGATTATATTGCGCTTCGGATAGGCCTATTTTCATCACTGTAACTTGATACTATGACCCTCAAATACGCAAAAGAACCTGAAAAAATAACGTCAAAGTTTTTTTTAAACCCTCATGATGTTTGTTCATGACGTCATAGTTTATTCATGCAAACCTACTCGAGCGAAGCGAAATGATCTGGAGAAGGATGCACGCAAAAAATCACCTAAAAGGCCGATGTATTTTGCAACATACCACATATACATCTTAAAATTGGTTGTGTATCAACTGACTTGATGCTTGGAAAAAAACAGACCCATAGATCAAACATCAGTGTCAAACATTCGTATTTCTGAAGCATGGAGACGCGTGGATTGAGCGAGCAAAGTGAGCGATTTCCACGTAAACTAAACCTTTTCAATGTTTGTTTTGCTATGCTCTCTCAATCTTTCATCTCTCATCTCAGTACGGGATTACTTCTGGAGGAGAAGACGTACATGTGTACAAAAATTGTTGACAAATTTTTTTCGTGCAAGCATCTAACTTTTCGGGAACGTCCATCAACAATGGTTAGGCCGCAACAGACCATCTGTTAATAACTGGTTGTTAGAGAGAGTACACTCCAACTGGCGCTATTCGTCCGCTATTTTTTATTTTCCTTCGTTTCTTCTTTTTCTTTGTTATTAAATAAGTATTGAATCAGTAGAAAAATTCTTTTCTTGGCTGTGGCAAGATTCGAACCAGCATCAGCTGGCTTATCAGATGAGTTAGTGACTAACGCCCTAACCCATTACACCATGAAGACAAGTTAGAAGGAAGGGTGGAGTTGTTGGTCTTAAAGATAAGATTGGAGTTGAAGGAGATGACATCACGAGGCATGGAGCTTTTAGAGGAAGTTGACTAGTAAAAATTAATTGCAGGACTATTAATTAAAAAAAGCCTCTATACAGGGTGCCATTACAGCACAAATAAGATTTAGCTAACTACCAGTCTTTTTATTTAAAAGAGGTCCCCCTCCCCAACCCCCACTTTAAAAAAATTACCTAAGTACCAGCCTTTTAAAGATGCACCCTTCCCTCCCCCACCCCCACCTTTTAAAAAAATTACCTAAATAGCAGTATTTTAAAAATGCCCCCTCCCCACCCCTACCTTTTAAAAAGTTTCACCTAAATAGCAGCCTTTAAAAAGCAGCTCTTCCCAACCTCCTACCTTTTAAAAAATTTTTTACCTAAATAGCAGTCTTTTAAAGATGAACCCCAAAAACTCTTGCCTATTAGAAGAGAAATATTACCCTTGCTAAAACTTAAGGAATAAAAATTATGGCACAATCCCTGAATACTGGAAAAGATGCAGTTATAATTTCTGTTTTAACTTGGTCCAGGAAGGTGACTTTAAATCCCCTCCCTCCCCTTTATCAGATAACGATAGGGGTGGGCTGTTGCTAAGTGGGGTGACACAGGTGATGAGCTGGACGTGTCTGGGCATGAAAATCTGCACAAGTGGTTACTAAAGAAGATACTCACCTCCCCCTCCCCCCAGCTAAAAGATTCTTACCTCTAAAACTTTATTACCCTTGTTAAAACTTAAGAAATAAAAATTATGCCACCGTCCTTTAAAAGTTAAGAAATAAAAATTATGGCACACTCCTTTAACAGCAAAAAAAAAAAAAAATCATGTCTTTTAAAATTATTCTTTCTGTTGCAAAACTTTTCTGTAACGCTTTGAGATTGAATACTGGAAAAGATGCATTTTATTCCTGTTTTAAGTTGGACCAGGAAGTTGACTCCTCTTCTCCCTATCAAGGTAACAATAGGACTGTGGCCAGTCATCGGAATTTCCCCCCTTCGAGTGCAGCTGACCCCTTGGCAACATGACTGGACATGTAAGGACAGCTGACTTAAACTTGACTTGTAAGCCAAAAACAAGAAATATATTTTAGGATGGTAATAAAAAAAATGCGTAACAAACAAACAAACAAACAGACAGACAGACACTCACCATCACTGACACACTGTAACAAATAAAAAATAAAATAAGCAGTGGAGGAATACTTTCTTTTTAAAACGAGAAAAGATGGCCCCCACCCCACCCACTCCCGCCCCTGCCAAACTAGCATTCATCTAAAGAAATAGATGAAGAAAGAAATATTATTCCACAGTCTTTACAAAACTCTGTGACCCGTTTATGAGTGTTTCCCGAAAAAAAAGATGTATTTTATTAATTAGTCAAAACAAATTCTCGTGTATGCATCCCCGACCAACTTTTTTTGGCCGAGAGAGTGCGATGCTTTTCGTTGCAAACTCGAAATCTTAATAGGCGTTCGACATAAACTCGTAAGACGTACGAGAACGAATCTAGGAAAAAATATCCCCGGAAAAAATATCCCCAGGAAAAAATATCCCCTGCAGCCATCAAGTTTTCTTATTGGTCGTACGATTTAATTCTGTGGACTCCTCTACCGTAGCACGATTTAAGGACACCCCTACCGCAGCTTGCGTTTTACGGACCACAGTACCACTGTGGAATGGACATTAAAAGTGGCACTATCAGCGATTGAAAAGGGAAATATCTAGCAGCAGTAATATTGTTAACCTGTATAGTTTGCTCCCAGGTGAACGAGTACGTACCAAATTTTCACTCAATAATTAAGGAGGTCGTGGCTCCTCTGTTTCATTGAAAAATATGCCGTAGTGCTTTCCTTCTCTTGGTGCAAGCAAGTGCTAGATAGTACTAGAGAGTGCTAAATGTTGCCATATTTTGCCTTCTTTAAATCTGTGATAGTGCCACTTTAAGGGAGAGGGCGAGGAAGTTGTTTAATATAATTAATGGACTCGCTCACTAATACCATCTTGCTAATACCGATGGCATACAGGGCAGGAGAAGTTTCTGATCTTTTAATGTTTAACTTTTTTTTGGCTTTGAGGAATAAAACGTTCCTAAGGTACCAAAATGGAGGACGGAAATGCCCCTAAGTTCCCCAAGAACGTATGCCTCCGTAAGGGAGGAGAAGGGGGGGGGGGGAGACGGAAACTCATGACTCCCCCACTATGCTAGTTTATGCCCCTTCAACTTAAAATTTTCTTGGCGGTGAGGTTAACATTAATTTGTTTTATTTTTATTTTTTAAACAAACGTTCGTGTTAATTGTAAAAGATAGGGAGGGGGAAAGGGGGGTATCGGACTGGGCTGCTCTCCGAATATTTTTCTTCGTATGCCACTAATAGACCTATCACGTTTATAATACTCGAAGTAATTTCATGTTTTATTTTTTCCGGGGATATTTTTTCCGGGGATATTTTTACTGGGGATATTTTTTCCAGGGGGTATTTATACCGGGATATTTCTTCCGGGGATATTTTTTCCGCTTACCTACGAGAACGCCATCTATGAAGATTTGCAGAGCTACTCGATGGTCACAGACCCGTCCCAAACAAACAAACAAAATACAACTAACACAGAGTCCGTCATAGATTCTTAAGGAGCAACAATGATAATTTTTTTACGGGAAATGTCACTGATCTCGCACGTGTTTTATTATTGTACACGCAGTTCACTAGGTGTTGCGTATGCCGAGGGTGTATAAAAAAATCAATCAATGTAAATAAACTGTTTTTGTTGGTTAATGATCGTGTCTGTATTGTAAAAAAAATGGAGATGAAAGATTTTATTATACAGTAACAGTGATCGTGTCGAAACTGGCATGTGTAGAGTTTGTTTAAGTGTGCATGGCAAAGGTGTCAATAGCATATTTTTTACACCAAAAAAAAATTTAATTTGTAGTTAACAACTACAAACTGCGACGGGGTTTTGAACTAGCTAAAAAAAATAGCAAAGACGTTTAGAGTAGGCTACCACTCGCTTGTTGTGTTCATGACGACTGGTGCACGTGAAACTCATTTATTTCGTTGCTATGGCAAATCCAGTATACTAACTTTGTTTTAATTCGAGGTTAGCAACGCCATTTTTTCCTTTATTCAGCTCTAGAATGTGGTGTTGCTAAGGACTGTAGGGGAATCCCCGGCTCACGCGACATGTAAGGGCTTGCAACCCCCTCCCTCACGTTGACTCACCGATAACCGTGACCTATAAAACAGCGCCCCCCCCCCTCCGGACTGGGGTTACCAGTTCTTACTTTGCTTTCGACCTAATAACAACCTGATTTTTCCCGCTGATTTTACACCTTACGACCGACCGGACTTCGCCCGATTTCTTTCCGACTGCTTCATCCTACGGCTAAATCCATGGGTTAAACTTCACGCACGGCACGACGATCACGGCTGGTATTCTTCATCATCACTTCTTCATTTTAAATCCAGTAAGTATTTCTCGTGGATGAATTCTGTTATTACAAAAAGTTAGCTATGCTTGAAGTACTACTATTAATGGTGTTCATATTTTATTTTAATAGATTTTATTTTTTTAAAACACTGAAAGCTAACTAGGACAGTTTTTTAACATATGAATTTTGCACAACAGTGAAGTTGGTTTTAGGTTAGAAGTGTTATTTGAAAGTATGGTGATGAAAACTGAATAGGCCTACAAAATCTTGTCGAATTGTGTTTGGAACTGTGAAATAGAATTTATTTTTTAAAGCCGAATGCGTTTACCGCAGTGAATAGTTAATGTGCGACCTAGCGTTGACCCAACGTAGGCTTTTTTTTTAATTCGACAGCAAAATGAAATGATGTGCGTATTTCATTATTTTTAATTAAGTTTATTTTATTAATTGAAAATCAAAACTTTGGATATAAAACAAAGTGGCATGTTAACAAAAAAATGTATCTAGCATTGTCCCTCAGACGGCATGCCGATTTTGGCCGTGATCCGAGCACTTTTCATTTGTCCTATGTTAGCAACGCTGGTTTCAAGTGTACGCGGGAGAAGCCAACATCCGTCAGTTTAGGACAAACTTGTGTAGGCCTAAACAGTTTTGACTAGGTTGCGATTTTTTGCAAATAACTATTCGCATTTAGCAACGTAGTTTTTTTTTGTGTAGGTTAAAAACAAATTTATCGAACAGTTATTAGACCGGTTATTAACTATTTTTGGTCGGATTTAACAACACAGTTTTTTTTTAATTTGGCAGGAAAATGAAGCGTAAATTTGAACCCCCGCCCGAGGGCGAAGATGAGTCGCCGGATTCTGGCAGTGTTTTACCAGTTGTGTTATCAAACTATATGCAAACATTTGCTATGGACATTGATTGGCCCGATATGGACATTTTTAACTCGCAACCCAATGATGTGTCATCCCTTTCAACCGACATGGAGTTTTTCACCGATAGTGTTTGTGCTTTGGCCGACGGCCCCTTTAACCAAACCCACCCTGAGCAATTTATCGAGTGTGAGCTCCCTCCCATCGAAACCAATATTGCTTTCGATTTGTGCGGGTCCCCCACACCTAGTGCTTCAATTATTAGTGCTTCAGAAATTTGTGCTTCAGAAATTTGTGCTTCATTTAGCAGTGCTCCAATTAGTAGTGCTTCAAATACCAGTGCTTTAAATGCCAGTGCTTCAAATATTAGTGCTTCAAATACCAGTGATCCAATTAGTAGTGGTCCAGAAATTAGTGTAAATGATGCTGATTTTTTCAACTAGAGTTTCGTTGATTTTTTGTGTGGTCTGGCCAGGGAAACCAGCCCTCCCCCTTGTGAAAGTGTCCCTGCAAGAGCAATTTCACCAAAGCCAGGTTGCTCAAATGGCACGTTTGTAGATGGTATTAGAGCTGCTATTAACTTCAAATCGGCCATGGTGACGATTCCGACGATGACGACTATGATTCTACGCCTCCGAGTGAGCGCCCAACATTTGGCAACCCCGTTCTCACACCAGCATTTTCATTAGCGTTGATCAATAAAGATCACTCTCCAAAATTTAAATTTAGCATTGAAGACTTCGAGCTTAGCTTTCTAGATCCGAGTCTCACTGCAAGGCCAGCCGAGCTACCACGCAATTTTTGTGATTCGTTCGATCAGGTGGTTAGGCTCATCAAACCAGTAAATATCGATGTTGACAGAAGCCGAGTTCGAGTGGTATTGGAAAGTGAACAGTTAGAAAACGCAATTTCTACTGGATTTATGGATCATGACAAGTTAACGGGGATGTCATATTAGAATTTTTAGAAAGCCAGTGCCAGTCGAACGACCAATTCGATTTCACCCTCCCCCTTAATTTGTCAGTCCAACACACCACTGCAGCGCCAAAAGGAAAGGGTTGGTCAGAAATTCGAGGCCCACGTAAGACGACTATTCTGGATTTGGATGTATGGGCTCGCAGCAAGAAAACTGTCATCACCATTAAAAACACTGATAATCTCTGTCTGTTTGGCACGGGCTATATTTGTGGGCGTCGCCTTGGCCAACAAGACTCTTTTCCCTGGAAATGATATTTTTTAAATCAATTACAAACAAGTCGCCGATACGAGAATGCATGCTCAAGCTGATGCAGCTATTGAATTACATCGTGCTGCAAATGTACCATTGCTACGGTGCGGACTGGAAGAAATCAGCATTTTTCAACAAAATTTAGGGACTGCCTTTCGTATTGTGGTGTACAGTGCCGAAGCCAATTTTTCAGTCATTTTCGACGGGGGTAATGGCGGAGCATTAGTTGCATTACTATTTCACAAAAACCATTTCAATGTAATTACCTCCATCGCTGGCTTCTTTTGTAGGAATTACTGTTGCAAGACTTGTTTGGCTACCCATGACATCTCATGGAACCATTTATGCCCAGGTAGTGCGTGCCATAGCAAGGACTGTGACCAAAGACTGAAACCGTACTTAAAATATAATGGCTGCTATCGCTACTTTAGAGGGCCAAACTGTTTGAACAACCACACTACAGGACACTGCAATTCCATTCGTCGTTGTGGTAATTGCGGCTATCCGGAACACAAACAAGACGTCCCGTGCTACACGACAAAGTGCACTAACTGTAAACAGATGGTTACTGACGAGCATCAATGCTACATCAATAACAATCACCTGACGACGAACCATCTAACATTTATTTTTATTTTGACTGTGAGTCGATGTTGCTACCTCACGGAAAACACGTAGCAAATCTCATTATTATGCAAGACGATGAAGGCCAAACTACCACATTCAAGAACGCAACAGACTTTTGTGACTTAGTTTTCCGAAAAGATTGTGGAAATAAACCCGAACCCACCCCCGCAACTGGTCCTAAACAAAAAAAGCGCAAGACGATGCCTCCTATTAGAGTAATCCCGAGTCATTACGGCAAAGGATATGACCATTTTCTAATTCTTGAATCACTTCATCCAACCCGACGTGGTTTATCAAGGTGCCAAGCTTTTAAAACTGGAGGTAAACTTGGGCGGATTTACTTACCGTTTTATTGATAGCCACTCGTTTCTACAATGTAAACTATCAGCCTTGCCCAAAAAGTTTGGCTTCAATGATGTGGTCATTAAAGGTACATTCCCTCACTTGTTTAATCGCCCTGAGAACCAGGATTATGTTGGTGGTCTCCCCGAGCTTCGATGGTTCGCACCCGAGTCACTCCCTGCAGATGCTAAAAAATCCTTGAAGATTGGCACCAAAGTGAGACTGCCCGTTTTAATTCTGACCCCACTGTTGTTTACAATTTGCAAGAGGAGCTTTTCAAATACTGCAACGATGACGTCACTGTACTGCGACTGGCCTGTCAGAAATTTAAAACCCTCTTTGAAGAAGTGACATCTGTCGATCCATTTCACACCTCCCTCACCCTTCCTGGGGCCTACCATAAAGCCTTCCGCACTAATTGGTTGGCTAAAGACAGCATCGCCATCTTACCTGTCTCGGCTGGCCCTAGGAAAGATAGCGTACTAGCGCAAGAGTGGATTCTTTGGGAGGAGCACAGGCGTAACATCACGTTCAAACACTCGAGGAACGGTGGCAAGGAGAGGATCGGCCGCTACTACGTCGACGGATTCCACAATGCTTCGCAAACTGTTCTCGAGTTTTATGGCGACTTCTATCACGGGAATCTTGCCAAATACCCCGCAGCCACGTTCAACCCTCTGCTAAGATCAACCATGGGGGAGCTTTATGAGCACACGCTTGATAGAGAAAGCTACTTACGCTCGCAAGGCTATACAGTAGTCACCATGTGGGAGTCAGATTTTCTACAAATAAAAAACACCGACCCGGACCTACACTATTTTCTGTCAACCATCACAGTGAAGCCACCATTAAACCCCCGCAACGCTTTCTATGGTAGCCGAACGAACGCACTAACACTACATACTGTAGCCGAGCCCGGACATGTGATCAAATACATGGACGTATTATCAGAATATCCATTCATTAATAAGACAGGCAAAATGCCTAAAGGCCACCCTACTGTTTTGAAAAACACTCCATATGACTCGTCACAACACTACGGCTTGTTTTATGGAATCGTGCTACCCCCACAAGACCTCTACCACCCTGTACTTCCGATTCGATGTGCAGGTAAGTTCATGTTTGTATTGTGCAAGGCATGTGCAACAACAAACCACCAACTGCCTTGCCGCCATGATGATGTGGATCGAGCCCTCAAAGGTACTTGGTGTACCCCCGAAATAGATGTCGCCATCACCAAGGGGTACTGTATCATCACAACATTTGAGCTGTGGCATTTTGCTGAAAGTGTCCAAGCAAGCAAACCAGACGACCCTGAACAAACTACTGGCCTATTCACTGAATATGTGGATACATTCTTAAAGGTAACTTTTTTTAAAAAAAACTTTAAAAAAAAATAGAAAACATATATTATTTCTTTAAGGTTTCACTTTTCTATAAAAGTAATTATTGTTTAAAAAAAAAATTTTCTATCAAACAGTAAAAGTAATTATTGTTATTTATTCAGTTAACTTTTTATTTTTAATTTTTTTAGCTTGTTGTTGTTTTTTTCCCCCAGCTTTTAAAATATTTTTTCTTGATTGTTAATACATTTTTTAAAACATTCTAGCTCAAAACCGAAGCTTCGGGGTACCCCCCTTGGACTGCTGGCGACCCCGCTCTAGAGGCCCAATACTGGGATGACTTCTACCAAGTTGAAAGAATTCGACTGGACCCCGACAACATTAAGCCAAACCCAGGACTGCGGAGTCTCGCAAAGCTCTGTTTAAACAGGTAATTAAAATTGATTGTTTTTTTAATTTTTCTAACTGGGTTTTTTGTTACCACAATCTACAATGTTTGATATTTTTTTCAGTTTCTGGGGAAGGTTTGGCATGCGTGACAACTTGACGACAACCGAATACGTCACAATGATGGCAAGGTGGCAGCAGCTGCTCAACAGTAAAGAGTACGCCATTACCAACGTAGTGCTGGCCAACACAGAGGCACTCGTCGTCAGTTATTCAAAGACTGCCGAATTCATCACGCCGAGTAAACATACAAATGTAGTCGTTGCAGCATTTACGACGGCACTCGCAAGGCTGCATTTATACAACTTTCTGGACCTAGTTGGCGAGAATGCTCACTACAGTGACACTGATAGTATTTTATACAGCCACCCCATAGGGAAGGACCCTTTAAAACCGTACGTAAAGGACTATCTAGGCATGTTGACGGACGAGTTGGCATGTCATGGCCCTGATGTCACCATCACCGAGTATGTATCTGGAGGACCCAAAAACTACGCCTACCGTATGAGTAACGGGAAGACTGTGTGTAAAGTTAGAGGAATTACGCTCAACTATTCAGCATCACAGCTCCTAAACTTTAATACTCTACGTGACTTCATTGGTAACACCGACCGTGCATCGACTATTATTGTGCCTACATCTACAATCACTAGGGACAAAGCAACTGCTAGCCTGTTCACAAAAGACATAGTGAAATCGTATAAAATTGTGTATGACAAGAATGTGCTTCTGTGCGATAGGTCTACTTGCCCTTTTGGTTACCTCTACAGAATTGATGAATGTTTAGCGGCGCTATTGTTTGGTGGTGGTTATGATGTTGTAAATAGTGCATACGTTTTTT
Source organism: Lithobius niger (assembly GCA_023313725.1). Classification (NCBI taxonomy): domain Eukaryota; kingdom Metazoa; phylum Arthropoda; class Chilopoda; order Lithobiomorpha; family Lithobiidae; genus Lithobius; species Lithobius niger. The sequence goes on from JAHWFP010114342.1 coordinate 11,073, forward strand.
TTTTTATGTGTAAATAACTTTTTAAAACTTGCAAACAAACATTTCAAACTTTTTTAACTAGTGTTTTTTTATTGGTGACCATAACTTTTCTAACTTGTGTAAACTTTTCAAAAACATTTTTTTTAAATTACTAACTTAACTTTTTTTTAACTTGTTCAAATTTATTTGCTAACTTTCAACTTTCACAACAAACTTTTTAAAATTTGTAATTTAACTTTTTTAACTTGTGCAAAATTATTTTGAAACTTTTTCAAACTTTTTAAAATTTGTAACTAGAATTTTTTTTAAAGTTATGTTTTTTTTTCTTAATTGGCATAAATAATTTTTCAAACTTAGAAACTTTTTCAACTTGTGTATTGTTTTGTTGTACATATTTATTTTATTTCGTGTAAAATTTTTTTAATTTTTCAAACTTTTTTTAACTTGTGTTTTTTAAATTTGTGTAAATTATTTTTTCAAACTTAACTTTTTTTTAACTTAACTTTTTTCAACTTAACTTTTTTCAACTTAACTTTTTTCAACTTGAAATTTTTTTAAATTTGTAATAGAATTTATTTTTTAAAACTTGCAAACTTAACTTTCAAACAAACTTTTCTAAATTTGTGTAAATATTTTTTCAAACTTTTTAAAACTTGCAATCAAACTTTTCACAACAAACTTTTTTAATTTGTAACTTAACTTTTTTAACTTAGTTTTTTAATTTGTAACTTTTTTTAACTTAGTTTTTTTTTATTTGTAAGTTAACTTTTCAGAACAAACTTTTTTTAAATTAGTAACTTAACTTTTTTTTAAATTAGTAATTATTTTGAAACTTTTTTAAAACTAGTAACTTAACTCTTTTAATTTGGTGTATTTTTTTGGTAACTTTTTTAACTTGTGTTTTTAAAAATGTAAATATTTTTTCTAACTTGTGTTCTTATTGTTGTACATATTTAAATTGTGTAAATTATTTTTTTAGACTTAGTTTTTTTTTTATTTCTAACTTAACTTTTTTTAACTTGCAATCAAACTTTTCACAACAAACTTTTAAATTTGTAACTTAACTTTTCACAACAAACTTTTTAAAATTTGTAACTTCACTTTTTTGAAAACTTTTTCAAACTTTTTTTTACTTGATTTTATTTTTTAAACTTGCAAACAAACATTTTTTTTCAAACTTGTAAACAAAACTGTTTTTTTATTTTTTATTGCTAACTTTTTTTTTAACTTGCGTTTTTTAAAATGTAAATATTATTTTTCATTGCAATTGAACTGACTTTTAAAAATTTGAATGTAAACTTGTTGATAATCAATGCATACCAGGGGCTAGTTATTCAGATTTTATTTTTTACTTTTTTAAAGTTGCAAACTTTTTTAAATTAAAGTATTCCAATTTATTTTTTGTAGGCATAGGCCTACTAGCCAAAACTAAAACCTACTGCCTTATCTTTTTTTTTTAATAAAAACTTGTTCAACCTGAAAAAAAAAAAACCTGCATCTCATTTATAGTATAAGTTAACTTAGACAAGTTCAACAATTTCATTTGTTTGCTGACAGTCAAAGTGTGAGGATGGCTGCTAAATTTCAATCCCGTCTTAAAACACCAAGTAACATTTTAATTGCTGGTGCATCACAATGTGGCAAAACATGTCTCGTTTCACAACTATTAATTCATAGAGCTGAAATGTTTACTAAAAAGTTCAATCATATTGTTTGGTGCTACGGTGAATATGAACCAGCGTATACTGAATAGGAAGCAAAAGTACCCGGAATAACATGGATTGAAGGCTTGTCATCAGAAATTTATTCAAGTTTTTCCCCCAGTGATACAAATTTATTAGTTTTGGATGATTTATTGAGCGAAAGTAACGTCACCGTGTCAAAATTGTTTACTAAAGGTTCCCACCATCGAAATCTAACAGTTATTTTAATGGTACAAAATTTATTCCTTAAAAGTAAAGAAAGTAGAACAATTAGTTTAAATGCACACTACTTAATTCTCTTTAAAAATCCACGCGATCAGTCACTAATTGTTCATTTGGCACGACAGGTGTATCCTGGTGAGAGTAAATTTCTGATGGAAGCTTATTCCGATGCAACAGCCGAAGCGCACGGGTATATAATGATTGACTTTATGCTAGATACGCCAGAACAACACAGGCTCCGCACAGGAATACTTCCACAAGAGCAACAATATGTCTATGTCAGAAAATAGTGCTTTGCCAAGCACCAGTAAGAAAAAGCTGGCCTTTGGCATTACTTTAGTCTGTATAATAATTTATGCAATAGCATTATTCTTAATGGACCTAGAAAATTTTATTAACTTATCCCATCCTGAAGTAAACACTTATATTACTTACAAATATAACAAGACGGGTCATTTGAAAGCCAGACATCGAACAGAGCAGCATGGATCTCTCCGCTCGCTTGCGCAAAACTGCTCCGGTATTAAAACTGTTGTTGAAAGCCTCTCCAAAACGACGAAAAACTATACTGCAAGCGGGAGGTAAGGACATTGTGTACTCATTGTGCGAATTTGCCAGAATGTATTAAAAGGTAATGTCAACCTCACACCCCAACAGAAACGCAAATTAGTTAAATATAAGCATCCAATACGTCAACTGGCAGATCGTCGTTTGAACTTGGCCAGGAAGCAACTCATTTTAAATCAAAAAGGAGGATTTATTGGGCCGTTATCTGTACTAGCCCCAGTACTTGGTGGAATTTTAGGTTTGCGATCATAATGGCACACTTTCAAAAATTAGCATTAGTCCCCGTCCGATCGTATTGGTAGTACACTTCCTGCTCAAAAACCAAAGCCTTATGGAATTGCCATCTTATCCATCAATAACGAACTTTCTAGAATACTTAGTGATGACTCGCTAGATCCTCAAACGAAATCCGATCTTTATCAACAAACTTTCCAGCGTTATCTTGTATATCAGCGTGCGAGGCCTACCGACATCCCTCCTGCTCAACCATCGACTTCAGGTACGCAGCCGGCGGCACCTGCTCCACTCCCCCCCACCCCCTCTTCAGATGAAGAAGATGATTATCTAGTCGGAACTGATAAAATCGAAAGGAAAATTTACAAAAACAGTTTGCCTGAAGATGAAATTGCAGTTAAAGATGATATTAATAAAATGAAAGAGCATCCAGAAATTATATCATGGTCCCCCAAAGGTGAAATTATGTATTTAAACAAGATTGTACCCGGATCAAACGTTACTGCGCTTGTTAAAGACTTACTTTCGCCGAATACTGCATAACGCCCAATAGGATGGCAACACATGGCCCGTGCTATTGGATCATTAGAAAATACTTAGCCTAAACGGAAGAAGCAAGTTTTAACTGCCCGTAGACGTCAATCTACCCCCCCCCCCCCACAGTACAATAAAAAGACTGCGATCACAAAAAACAAATCCTTATGCTAAAGTGTATAAAACATAGGAGAAATACTAATTGTATAACTATAAATAAAAAAAGTTCACTGTGACACATTTTTTTTGACATTTTTTTATTTTTACATTTTTTTATTTTACAATAGGTAAACAGGATTGCATATTTTTACAATAATTGGGAATACAACGTATGACGTGTGTATTCTTGACAACAATTTTATCATTTTCATTACGATTCTTGGTATAATAATTATCAACAATATTCTTCATGCTGACGCCGTTTGCTCGTAACTTTAAATAAAACAAACAGTGTGCACCACAGGCGTAACTCCTCTTTGCTTGAATTGGTACGGTATTGTGCATCCATCTCAGTGAATTTCTTCTTTAAAAAAATCGACGAAATAATGCGAATAGTAACTTGGGGGTCGTCCGTAAGAATCAAAAAATTCGGCACACTTGTCTTTTGCTGGGAAATAAAATGCGACCCAATGGGTTCCAGGTTGAGTACTATCGTCAGTGTTGCACACTATTGCTGCAGGAAATCGATCTAAAGTAAAGGTAAACCCTCCCAACTTAAATTTCAGTATCGTTAATTAAGACACTTAAAAAACATGTGAGAGGTACGAAAACCACTCAGGCTTTATAGTTATTACGTAGTAACGTGTCTAAATCTTCATTCTAGCAGACGAATTCTTCGTTCGTGCAGTCAACACAGCCAAGTCTCGTTCGTGTGACGACACACTTCATCACCCCTTGGCGCATGCGCCCAACAAGCTCTGGCAAAATCGCGCTCGGCTCTCACATTCCTTACTGCAGCTAGTGAAGAACGGCAGCCCAGATTCTTTTCAAATGAAGCGCACACCCCCTAAACTAGTTCTCCCTCCCCACGAGCAACAAGTGGACACTGTCCAATCGCTTATCTGCTCAGCATTTCGTTTTGAGTGGATTGCCGCATAGCTGAATGAACTTTCACGAGTCTTTGTAGCTGTAATATTCACGGTAGCTACTTTCTTGAATACTTTAATTTAATAAATCACGCAGAGATTGAGTTTTGGTTCGCGCTGTTATGGCCAGAGCGGTTCGGTCTTGCAGTCGCCATGTTAGAAGCCCAAGCCAGCGCGCACTCGCTAGTGTGCTGCGATGACGTCATTCCTCCAAGGTCCAAGGTGATGATGTGTGATGTCAGTACCATGCGAGGACATCGCGTTCGCTGTCTCGCGCCATGGAAACATCAAACTTAGATTCTAAATTCAATATTGCGTAATTAATACGAATGTTGGAAACTTCGCGCAACTTGCATCTTGTTTTTTTCGTACTTAACTAACGATAGTGAAATTTAAGATGGAATGGTTTAACTTTCCTGTAAAGATAGGGGCAATAAATCGGACGAATAAACACCGGTGAAAAATTTTTTTGTCGAATTACAGTTCTTCAGGCTAAGTCTAATCTCTGCTGTATCCATTTTATTATGAAGTATGGTCGAACATCACGTGACGGTTTTGATCAATTTCTAGCATGTTGTCAAACTCTGCTAAAATAATGCAGTTTACTGAAACGGGTAAGCCAACTCTGAATCGTAGTTCGACTCTTAAATTTCCCTGCTTGATAAGATTAAGATGATCTGAGCAGCAAAGGTCAGGTGTGAAATTGTACATCCACAACGTGAAGCCTAAGGGGTAAGCCTGCCTAGAAATGCCATTGCCTCCTTTTTCCAAGGTAACTTTCAATGTTTCTGTTTTTTGCAAAATGAGGTACCAGTGGTTTAAATGGCAGCTGCTCACCGTCAATGTTTATTCCAATGTAGCCTACGTTAAAATGTTGAAAATTAAAAGGATTTCTTGCATAAGTTGCGTTAAATGCTGCGGAATCAACTAGGCCTAATACCATTTGGCGTGGTAACGAACACAAAAAAATATTGTTTTTATTTATGTTGAGTGTTCCATGGGGTATAGAGAAAGTCTTCACTTCCACTCTATTAAGTGGATATTTTTCTGTGGATGATTGTAACGTTTGGATTGTAACGTTTGGATTGTAACGATTAGATGCAATTTGCACTGCCGGTGACAGCGTGGCTTTCCTTATCTGAGTGTAGCTTCTTGAATTTCGACTTTATAATCTGCATCTTGTTCGGGTGACATTAAACAGAATGCATTAGGACTTCTCAAGAATCGGAATCTTAAACTAGTGTTATTGAGCATGTAGCGATCTTGGTGAAGCAAATCAATGTGTAAACCACCTTTCATTTCAAAACTGCATGAATTTGCGGCAATTCGTTGACGCGTATTCCATCCTGCATTAATTTGGGCACCAGCAACTGGTGGGATCGCGTACATTGAGTCGAGTCTGCCTGGTGTATCGTCTGCCCATAATTCTGCAGCTAACCAGCTTTTCTTGGCTTCTTCACTATGATTTAATAATGTTTCGAGGTAAGCTCTGTACGCGTACGTGTTGCTCCCACCACTAATCAGCCTATCGGATAAAATGACATCAATTTGGCTAAACAATGAATGAAAAAATAAATTGCAAGGTGTAACAGCGTTGTCATCATCTAGGGCTGTGCCATCTGCTTTGATAATTCTCGCACGTACGTATAACTGTGTATTGCTCAAATCAATAGCCTCACCGGATGCAGGAATTTGAAACTCAATAGGTCCTGTATCACTAATGTTGGCCGTAGGAAGGTAAGTCACCCACGACCCCTTTTGTATCTGCGTTTGTGTGGCCGGCACCGCAAAAATGTCCAATTCGCTCTTGCAGCATTCCGCAGATTTGTGATGAAGTAACGCCATCTCAGGAGGTAAAAATGTCGTACTTTGCTCTAGCACGGCTGCGTTTAGAATGAGGTCCTCCACTCGAACGCTTCCTTTTAAGTCCTTTTTTCCGGTCGTCACCTACTTGATCTTTAATGTAAGTTGCAGCATCACCCTCTAGTCGACGACCCATATTTTGTAAGTGGCTTTTGGCGCTGTCTTTGATGTCTGAACCGACCACCGCATCGAGCGCCACATTGGCTCCAGTTCTAGCAAGAGCTTGGCCTACGTGTGAAGCGCCCCATTTTATTAAAGGCATTGCAAAACGAAACAGACGCCCTAAAATGCTACCTAAACCGAACCCCCTCTGCACCCGGCTTCTCTTGTAGTACAGCTGATTACTTCCACCAGCTTGTTCCATATAATATTTAACGTAAATATTAGGGTCGGAGACGTGTGGGACTGCCATGTTTACTCAACTGAAGCTGGGTCTAAAATGAAGCTTACAACACGCCTTACCTTGTTGAAATACTATCGGTTCGCCGTGATCTGTGCGAATATCGATCGCAGTTGAGGGAATACTATTTCGTGAAATCGGTATGTAATCTGGGGTAGGGAACCTGTACACTAATAAATTTCCGGGGTTGCCGTATAGTGGGACAACGCGTAACACTTGAACCTGCGTGTCTCCAATAATTTGAGGCAGAATGATATCAGTGTACACTACGGCGCTGTACATACCATTCTTTACATCTGCTGAATAAGTACCTCTAGCCAGCCCCTTTAAATACTGAATGGAAAATCCCAGCATTTGAGCCAAGTTTTCGTTCAACCACAAGTAGGCCTCACTTTCAGTTTCAACAGTAATACTGCCATTAAAGTTTTTTTAATTTTTATGTTTTGCTGCCCAAGTTCCGACAATGACTTGTGAATAGCTTCAATAATGTCTTTAACAGTTTCGTAGTACCCTACTGGCAGTCTTGCTTCCGATGAATGATTGGTCTTTATTGCATTTTCAGTAACATGTGAAACAACTTGAGCAGGTTGGTCTATCGCTCTGTCATAATTCCAGGAATTGTTGGTTTCAATCGATGCTGCAATGGGTGTTGTAGGTGGCATGCCCTCTGCTCTGTCACCCTCGTAAAATTCGATCATATTGTTTGATTCGTCGATATTATACCAGGAGTGGGGCATAAACATTTCAGTGAGTGCAACTTCCCACTTGCCGCTCAATTCTAAAGTATAAGGCAGAAAGCGTAATATAACGCGACATACTGCCTCCATTTTTAACGTTAGAAGGTAAAATTACGTAAAAGCTCTCCATTATGATTTTACTAAGGAACAAGCATCAACCCAAGAATTCATATATACTTTGGATAGCCCTTCTACTTGACGAACACTTGGTTTATACCTTTACGTTTTTGGCGTTTCAAAACTTTTTCGATAATATAGAGTTGGTCTTTATCGACTCGCACTCTGTGCAATTCTTGCTCGTAAAATGTGCCCAAAATCAGTTCGCCATTAGAATCTTTAACTCTGTATACGGCCGGTCTTCTAGGTATTCTGCTCGCTATTTGTAAACACTTCTTCGGTCCAGTTGGGGAGATAACCTTTCTCGAAGACGTGCTTTAGCTTACTGATCCTGACGGTATCACCAGGAACAAATGAACATGTTTGTTTTCTTTTGGAATGACAGTCACGAGCCATTTCGCGTACCCGCATGTGCGCGAGCTCAACACCGCGTGACGGCCACAACCGTACCTAGAATTCTGAATGCCAGGAGCCAGTAATCGATAAAACATTCATTTTTTTCCTGGCATTCACCATCGTCACTAATCATTACTAGTTTAATAAAATATAAACAAAATCAAAATTAAACTACTACGGTATTATTATCATTGTTTTAAACGTACACTTGTGCCATAAAATTAAATAAATAACTAAAAAAACAATCATTTTATTATAGCGAATCGGATTTCATTGCGAGCGACTTCAGCGCGTCCACAAATGCTTCCCGTTTGGCAAACAAATATGGCTGACTTAAAAACATACGGTGGCCTCGACGGTGGCTGACTCCCGTCAAATCAATTCCACTTCAATCTTGAATCGACATGCCGCCAATTGTTTTAAAAACTACATACATTCCATAAAGTTCAAAGATATTTGGAGAATATTTTCAGTAATTCGTGGTTTCGATCAATTAGTTTTCGACCAGACAAGGCCGATCGTTGACGTGTTTCTACCGTAACGCAGTAATCGTCCAAGTTTCTGCATTCGCCGAAGTCCAGACGATTTTTGTTATACAAAATGTATTCCTGCGGCCTGTTAAAGTTTGTTAATTCATTATCAGCCACTCGAAAATGGTGCAGTGTTTCGCAACTATGCTCCAATGTCACAGTCCTTCAAGTCACCATAATCCCGGCAAAAGTAAACAAGCAGACCTACCTTGGAAATCGTACAGGTGAGTCGTTTTTTAAAGTTTCATTAAGTTTTTAAACTTAGCTGATTGTCGGTGACGGTTGAATGGAATGGGTCAAAACTATATATTGAGAGGTGGGGGGGGAGATTCCAGAGTAGATCTCCAGTTTTATCCAGTGATTATTTTTTCTCTTCCCACTCCCCGCCCCCTGGTTTTGGTAATTTCGTTCGGCCTGATGATTTTTCCGACCAAGGCCCAGTCAATTTTTCCTCAAATTTTGGTTGGGAGAAGCCTCCACATCACATTTTTTGGCCCTGGGTCCCAGCATACTTGTTGACTTAGTGCAGCGGCCCCCAAACTTTTCGAACTGAGGGCCATATAGCAGAGTTTTATTTTAGGAGGGTCGGATTTTTCCGCATCTGGCCGTAGTGGCTCCACCGCCGCCCATTCCCTCCCCCCCCCCCATAGTAAGGAATGCCCTAGCCCCAATACCACACACTGGTTATGTTGTGTTTTTATAAATTAAGATAACAGTATTTTTCCACCCCTCCCCAAAGTTACAGTTCGTCCTCACTAAACTCTTATCCTCCGGGCACTACTATTGGAAACTATGTGCTTACTTCTCACTTGGCAATTTATCCATGTTGAGATTTAAAAAGGAAACTCTAACACGAAGTAGTGCATGCAGATGGTCATCAGCCATTCCTGAACGAAGTCCAGATCTTCCTAGTTGCAAAAAAATAACCTTTGCTTCACTCAGCGAAACAGAAAATATACCTTCAAATGGATAAATAACTGAAAAATGGCACTTAGGAAAAATAGGCATGGGCCAGACAAAAGTGCTTCGCGGGCCACATTTGGCCACCAGGCCACAGTTTGGAGACCCTGACTTAGTGGGTAGGCTCTGATGGGAGACTTCAACATTCAGAAAAAGATGGGACTGTGTGGAAGTTGCCCCAATATTTTTGTTAGAAAAGAAAACTTGCCTCTAATTTTGAATAATCCTACCTTCATTAAAAAAAAACCAGAATGCTCAAGCACAGTATAGCCTGCAGACAAACATGTTTTGTAGGCTAGTTGCACACTGCCTAGGAAATATGATTTTGTTAGATTTTGTTAGAAAGATAGGCATATTCTTTTTTACAAGAACTTCCATATTAGGCCTGCTTGACTTGTAGTGTAGGGGACAATTTCCTTTTTTTAGGCAAAGAAGATGCGGTGTCAATTCTTTTTTTTTTTTGCAGTTAACTTATTGATGGAGAAGGGGTAGAGACTGATCAAGATTGGCCATGGCCAGTCGCCACATGGCTTTAACTTTTGTGGTCTGGCGATCATAAACTTTCTGTCTAGTCGCCAGAATGACGAAAGTACAGCAGCAAATTAGTGTCAAGAATTATTACACTAGCCTAGTAGGATTTTGTACAGACACCTCATTTAGCTTAATTAAATGTTTTTCCTTATTGCGCATATTAAAGTTTGCCTATTCATAATCCACCCTTCTTGTTACTATTTACAATACTAGATACTAGCCTAGTTAAATGTAAACAAGAAAAAAATACCTTGCGGCAATAAACGCACATACAACTGGCAACTAGTCAAAGCTAGCTAACTAGCCAGTGGCAAAAAAAAATGGTAACTTGAAGGGGCTGTGATTTACAAAATGTCCTCCATATTCTGGAAGTTGGGGCGATGGTTGGTGGTTTTGAAACTATCGGCTACCCTCCTTATTTTGGGGAGGGGGGCTTGGGACTTGGACGCATTTGTGTTGTTACAAAGATACCAAGTTTTAGAGGCTTAAATTTCTAGCTCCTTACCCATCTTTTCTTAATATTTTTGGTTTCGTCTTGAATAGCCTAATTAAAGAATGAAGCATGACGTTTTAAATAAAGCCCGTCTTCTTCTTCTTCTTGGCATCAGCAAAAAACTAACATACGGTAGGCCTAATGATGTATAGGCTCAAACATCAAAGACCGTCAAAATTTAGCCAAGTTATTAAAAAAAATATTCTAGTGTGTGAAATTTTAAACCGAGACATTGTTATTTGGGCTACACTGAACTATCACCAGAGTGGTGAGTGTTAATCTTTCTACGCAAACGGTAAGTCTTCTAGCTCTGGTCAACCTTCATGAATGTGAGTTACATGACACTTGAGATTTGGCCATAGATAAGTTGGTTCGCCCAAGTCGATAATGTACTCGTTACATGGAAAAAGTTGCAACAGTTTTTGGTTTTTAATTGTGTTGGTCCAACTCTCCAATAAGAACAACTTCAGGTTTGTGTACCTACACTGAAAGAGTAATTTTAGCCCGTAAAATTCTATATGCAACACTGCTAGTTCGGTCTAACAAAAAAGTTGTGTGCTTCGCAGATAGTTGCTGAAATAAATAGGGTCGGTAGGCCTGGGTCGAAAAGATTTTTTTCTTGTACAATTTTTTCAAACATTTTTTAATGCAGGCGTATCGCGAATCATGTGCTGCATATTAAATACACAGTGTTTCGTTCTTAGCTGAGCTATACATTAGTTAAACCCCAATGCTGAGAACTTTAGTTGGCAATTTTCCTCTTCATTTGAACAACTAATAAGACTGCTGCTGCCAAAGAATTGATCATCAATTCAGTATAAAACTTATTAATAGGCATAATATTCAGTTGATAAAGATGTCAAAGATTACATTCACGTCTAATTTTCTTTTTATCGTTCCGCAGGTCCTTATAGGATGATGTGCAAGTCAAGTCCCTGCGTCCTTGAGTGTGTAAGACTACAAGTAGTATGGTGCAAACCTATGTCGGTTCAAGATGGAAAAATAGGCCACACTGTTTTCAACATTTCAGCAGTTCCTAATTTGCAAACACCTTCAAGTTCTCCTGAACAGAACTAACTCGAAAGCTAACTCCTCTTCACAAACTGTTCATAAAATTACCTAAAGTAAATGTTTGTAGGCTTTCAGAACATAGACAAACACTTTGTCTGGTAAATTTATGAGTTGATTTCACAGTATGAACTGCAACTATGTTTTTCCAATAAGCTGTTTGTATTCACCAATACGCCAGCTAACCAGTTAGTTAAGCATGAAGATTTGAGCAAATGTGTCAAGAACTTCAAGAGCATACAAAGGCCCCTATTTCAATCTCTCAAAGTAAACCGAGCTCAAACAAGTAACCTGAAATTTTCAGTAGACCCTACTAGCTGAATAAAAAAAAGTATGACAACTGTTTGTTTTGTGAAAATAAAATAATTTTTAAGAGAAAGGTAAGGTTTGAGTGTGTTTAAGCAAGGTGTTGAACCACAAAAAATTGGGTTCCTACGGGGGGGTTATGGTTTAGTTTGGAGTACTTTATGGAATTGAGAAACTGAAGAATGCATTCTTAAGCTTTTTCCAAAAGTTCGTAAGCACTGAATTTTCAACAAACAGTAGGTTCAACATGGTGTTATTGTGGGTTGCACAACACGTTAGTGTTCGTCAGGCTCGTAAGTTTGTGTTGTTGGAGACTGTTATTTATATCTGCTTTCCAACTTCTTGTGAGCTGTCTTTGGATGGACCAGTTGCAGTATGGATAGGCAGGGGGCTGAATATTCATCAGTAGTTCATTTTCGTTTCTGTGGTTTTTGATTGGGATCGAGACGTGCGCCCGTAGGTGAGTGTCTCGAGCTGTAGTCGCACGTTTTTCCCACAATGTTATGCAACATTGCATCGCAAAAAACCACCACGCTGTTTCACTCGAATACAGCCAGAGAATCCCCTACGGTAACTCAAGTCAATCTCGATCAACATGAGAAACGAAGATTAACTACTAACCAACACACTGCAACTGGTCCATCCAATACTCTACCTGCAGTTCACAAGAAGATGGAAAGCCGTCCCTCCGTTCAGCAGGCCTTCTCAAATGCAGTAACCGTCCGTACAGCACTAACATGTTTGGTGGAGGCTATTTGTTAGTCGAAAATTTGCTTTTGATCATGGATTAGCTCCTGATAGTGGTTGGGTTTAAATCTGCTCAAAAACTGGTTTTCAGTTGTTTTTAGAGCTGTTCCGAAACAATTTTTTTTAAACCACAGTATCGGAAAATTGTAGTATGCATGCAGAGTTTGCCAACCAGTTGATGACTAAATGCTGATGGTCTGGTCAAAACTTACCCCGAGTTTACACTCGAGCTGCTTATCATTGTGATGCACCACCAAAGGAGTTCCAGTTTCTTCTAAACTAGCAAATTGTCGATAGTTAAACTATCTTCATCAGGCATGAGCTATGAGACACACGCACAAACTGTCTTCCCACACACCAATGGTTGCTTCTATTTAAATTTCATTCCACAGGCTAAATAACTTCTCAAGGCCCAATGTGAGGCTAGTAGTGTGGAATGAAATTCAAACAGGAGCGATCGTTGGTGTGTAGGAAGACAGTTTGTGCGTGTCGCATAACTCTGCGTGACGAGACGAAGCAGTAAAAACTATCGAAAATTTGCTAGTTTATGGAACTCTTTTGGTAGTGCGTAATTGTTGATGAATCACAAAGTGATGGACTAATGGTTGTGTACACTGGTAGACACAGTAAACTTCTTGATACTAAACTTTAGGACAATCTTAACTTTAAAGATGCACCACACATACTGGTAGAATTGTAATGATTTTTTTTGTTAGCCTATACAGAGCATTAAAAAAGCCACACAAAAAATTGTTTGATTTGGGCAAACACGAAAGTCAGGTGTAGATCACTTTTTTTTAATACTTTCTGTTTAAACTGGGCCATTAAAATAAAATTATATTATTCTCTAGCAAAACCAGTCTTAAATGACTAGGCAACAGCATTTTTTTTTCTTAACAGAGAATTTGAGAACTTTGTTAAAAGATTACCAAATAACATGATAACAAAAAAACATGAGAAATTACGGGGCTGCAATTCCATTCGGAAAGTAGCCAATTTCCTTGCTCCACAACGTTGTGGGATTTATTTGTGGTATTTGCTCTGTAACTTAAGAACGGTTTGAGCTATGGACTTGAAATTGGCACCATTCGAAATATCTTGAAAGCACAAGCAAAATTGTACGTTTGAAGTCTTGATTCAAATAAAAGCATTGACTACACCATATGTAACTTCTCCAGGGTTCAGTACGGACATTGAAAAGCTCGAAAAGTATGAAATTCTGGCAAATGTACAATACAAAGCTGGAAAAGCATAGAATTTAATAATTTTCAACTGTTATGAACTTGCGCAATTCAAAGTTTACTTTAGTCAAAATTTTTTTTTATTTAACATGTATGTTAATACGGTTTAAAGCCAATTTTTTCCAAAGTTTGTTCATAACTCACAAAGTTTGTTCTAATAACATGCTGAATTTAACCCCACCCCAAAATTTCAAGCTCCTAGCCCAAACCACTAGACTCTTACATTGGCCAAAACTGAAAAAAAAACACCGAATACTACATGACAAATAACTTCCTGGCAAAAAGGCCACAAATATACGCATGGAGGTAAAGCAACTTGATTCTTGCCACCTCACTAGAAATGATGCAAGCAATATTTTAGTTGCAAAACATGCCGTGAGCTGACTGCGCTATCAGGTTTTGTTTCGAGCCCTGATCAGTATTCTGTGTAATGGTGCGATATGTAGATACTAGATAGGATAAGTGAAAGCAAGGTGCTATGTTTACAGGCATTCAAGATTTATTGGAAACTGAAATTATTATTTAAAATTCAATTTAATTGCGGTCAGTTTGCACACTGACAAGCAGGATGCTGGCATTTTCAAGGGATTATGGCTATTTGTTCCTTCAAAACCTATTTTTTTAGGTTTGTCCATGCATGGTCTTCAGTTTTAGTTCTCTGTTTTTATCTGGTTGGTCTGTTGTGGGATGATGACACATTGCAAAGTATTTAGCTTTCAGTTTGGCACCACATACTACGACCTCCTTTTGATGACACAGTTACAGACTGAAAAGAATTCTTGAAGACTTTGTTTCTGTATATATATGATGTGTGTAGTTTATTGAAATCGGCTCCCAGATGAATCGGTTTAACAGTCTACAAAGGAAGATTTCAACACTGAAATCACTGATCTGGTATCTTGTTCGTCTCTTCAACTGTTGAAACCCATTAGTGATTTTTTTTGTAGTCCCATGTCTAAAAAAAAAATAGAAAAAATCAATTACAAATGTCCAGATCAAATGTACTGACAGAAAAAAAAAGAAACCAAATTATATAAATTACAAATTATAATTTTTATATTTTTTTTTTGGGGGGGGGGGACGAGGCTTTATTTTATTGGGTACCGTACACCAGTAAGCTTGCTTGAAAAAACTTATATTTATAAACTGGCCCGTAAACCCAACAAATTTGTTGCATAGCCGTAAATTTTTTTTCGTCCTTAGCAACTTCCCAAGAGCATTAATGTAACAGCAGCTTTCGAACAGCCTTCAAGAATTTCAGTAAAGAGACCTGGAGTGTATAAATTAGCATGTCATTTTTTAAAGTTAAGACGGCTTGTTTCTTAGTTTCTGCAAACTATTACCGGTTTGCTGACATAACCCAATAGGAGGCTAAAATCAAAATAATGCAGTGCTGAGGTTTATCTTGACTATAACATCACGAAATGACCAAAGGTGAAAAAGTAAGGTTGGTCAGGTTAAAAGTTAATAAATGTCAACTCATTGAACTATTTGTGAACAGCGTCAAATTTTCAACTCAGGACTTGAATCTTCGTTAGGCCAAAAAAAAAACGCTCGACTACTCGGATCTTCAATTTGCAGTGTTTGTTTGGTTTGAAATTTTTATTGTTTTATTGCACTTGTTATGATAGGGCTAGTTTGGTTTTAGTGTTGGGTTTTGTGTGACTATTGCAAGTCTGGAAATAATTCTTTTTGAAACGTGGAGGA
This sequence comes from Lithobius niger, assembly GCA_023313725.1. Taxonomy (NCBI): domain Eukaryota; kingdom Metazoa; phylum Arthropoda; class Chilopoda; order Lithobiomorpha; family Lithobiidae; genus Lithobius; species Lithobius niger. The sequence continues at coordinate 26,493 of JAHWFP010114342.1, forward strand.
CACCCAGTCCCATCAGAAGATTGAACTGCTGAATAGCAATTTTGTGTTTGAGGTGTTTGGTGTGCCCAATGTAGGTAGTAGCCTAGGGCATTTTAGGCACGGAATCCCGTAAACAACGTTGGAACTCAAGGTAGTTGGAAACAAACACTGCACAGTTGAAGAATACCCGATGTAGTCGAGCATGTTTTACCATGTGTTGTGTAAGTCCAGATTGATAATTTGCGATTTTCACCAAATAGTTCAGTGAGTACTGAGTTGACATTTATTGAATTTTATCATGAAACCTCAACGTAAAATACCAATTTTTAACATTACCCTTCGAAAGAGCACAATTTCTCCATTTTTCGCACAATGCCACAATAAGGATTAAGTCCTTTTGTTGGAATGTCTGAAAAATGGAGATATTGTGCTCTTTTGAAGGTAATGTTGTTACGCGATCCACAGTAGCAGTCGTCATAGGAGCGCTACTTTTCGCCAATTTTTACATGGTCTGGTTATTTAACGTTGTACAATATCTTTACGCGAACCCTCACTAGGACATGAAAGTGGCCATTCTTCAGATTTTCATACAGTTACATAACTGGCCTACATAACACGCAAGGGGACTAGAGCACGGAAGGATATGAAGCACAAAACGGTACAAAAGTGAAGGGTAAAAATGGGCAAGAAAGGGTCCATAGGGTAGTTTATGAAGGGGACGCGCCATAGGAGCGAAAAGTCACGAGAGCGAACCGTCAAAGGGGCGAAAAAACAGCCACAAGAGCGAAAATTCACAAAGGGACATACGAGCGAACGTCGTAAGCATGAATTGTCACACGAACGAACTGTCATAAGAGCAAAATTTTTTTGGGGAAAAATAATGAGGGATACAAACGCGAAACGTCAAAAGCGCGAAACGTCATAAGCGCGAAACGTCACAAACGCGAAACGTCACAAACGTGAAACGTCAGCAGAGCGAAACGTCACAAAAGCGAAACGTCACAAGAGCGTAACGCCACAAGAGCGAAACGGTATACTCACTCAAAAAGTTTAGGAAGAAACTTCGTATTCTTTAAGTTTATAGTCTACAAAAGCCAAAAAAAAAATATATATATATACACAAATCGCTGTTAATTAGATAAAGAAAAGAAGAAAATACTAGAAATAACGCCATACATTGAGATGGATTAATACACTACTTTATTTCTAGTGATTGATTTTTCGCTGTTTGACTTGTTTTCTTCTTTCCATGGTGTACTTGATTAAGAGCGGTTTTTTAAATTAAAAAACAAAACAACGTAAGATGAATGTCAGGCTGCAAAATGTTTATTGCTTTACGAAAACACATTAGGTGGGATTTTCTTGTTTCTTTAATTTTATGGTTGCACCTTTTTTGCTGAAGCCTTTTAGCTGCATTCTTCTGCCGTAGTAATTTTGCACTCATATGGTGAGAGTGGAGTAGATTGAAATGCGTAAATTTCAGGGCAAAAAGATGTAGCAGTAATTTTTCTTTTTTATGTGGTCTGGGTTCGAATCTAAGCTTATTTTCATTTGGGAGGAACAGAAAATGGGCACAATCTCATGTCACACGTGTCATAACGATCATTTGAAATGACATTGAGTGACATCGTGGCACTCATTTTTCTACATTGCTAGATTTTTCTAGGCATTAGCGGTGTATAGTGTTGTTGACGGGAAAACGAGCGGAAGAGAAAAACAAGGATGTACTAACACTGCATCAGTAATTCGACGTGTTGTTTGCTACAGAAATACTGGAGGAGGATAGAAATATACGGTTAACGTATGGAGTTGGAAAGGAAGACATACCGACAGGACACAACTAAAAATTCTGAATATGTGGTGAACTGAAAAATATATACAGGGTGAGCCAACTAAAGTGTTACGAACCGATATCCTGAGATGGTTGATAAGAGAATAATAATGATTGAAATGCAATGATGGGGGACGTTTACACGAGAAAAAAGGAATGACCGTGAATTAATATTTCAAGATCATCCTCGTGCTATCTGCCAAACGAAATACGATACGGCAAAAAAGTAAATTAGAAAGTTGGACGCAAGGACACAATATGACCAACAACAAAAAAACAGATGCCAAATCGGATAATAAATAAAATAGTTACGATGATGTTTAAAAGCTAACTCTGAACATGCTGGATGCGCTGGCTTCTCGGCTTCCGAACTGGTGATTGAGTAAAAAAAAACACAATTTTGTTTGATCCGTTTTTTAATACTGTTGTACGAATAAATTTGTTGCACTTTTAGTTTGAAATTTGATTTATGTGATTTAATTTTATCTTCAAGTTTTTCTTCTCTGCAATTGATGCAGGGAACGATGGGGTGGGGGGGGGAGGGCTAAGAATGAAAGCCAGTCCCCTCGAAACCAAAGCTAACGAAAACGGAAAAATTAACTCTTTTTGAACTGACAATGTTTTCTTGCTTTATGTTGTTAATCTTGAGCAAATGTTGTTAGAAACTGAGCGATCATAAATAAAAAATATATTTAACTACTTGAACAAAAACATTAAGGAAAAATATAACAAAACTAGAGGAAACCCGTGCTACGCACGGGGCCGGTCATGAATTAAGTTTACAGACCCAATTCCCCACCCCCTTCCCGGCCCCACTCCCACTCCCCTCACTCTCACTCTTCACTCCCCACTCCCAACCCCCTCACTCCCGCTCCCCACTCCCAACCCCCTCACTCCCACTCCCCACTCGCACTCCCAACTCCCCATTCCCACTCCCATTTTCGCACACACTGGCTAAGTAAGGCTTTCACGGATTAAAATTTCTTCAATTCAATTTTTGCGCACACTGGCTGACAAACGGTGATTTTTGTTGGCCTCAGTCACTTAATCTGCGCATCCAGTGGCTGAAATCACAGGATGAAGATTTAAAGGTTTAAAGAATGAAGATGAAGGTTTAAAGAATGTGAGCGTTGAACCATCATCTTTGATTGTAAACGACTACTTTGCAAGATAGCAATGATAAGCCTCGTGCTCAGCAGTTATTGTTGTTGTCCACTTTCAAACAATTCAGCTCAGCTGTGAAAGCCTTCATCTGCGAATGAAATAAGCCATTGCATCGTTTCCAGCTGCTAATTTTGAGGCCAACATGCCTCGAAATTAACAACGTAGCTTAGTTTGATTTAAAACTATACACATTTAGCTGAAACATGGATTCTTTCATTTTACCCATCAACAATCAACGGTTTGGACGATAGTTTTCAATCCTCAGCACGTCCACCATGAATTGTTAGGCACTGTAGCAAAGACATTACATGTGCACGAAAACAAAGAGAAGCGATTAAAGTGATTGTCGTCCTTCCGGTTTTCCTTTAACTTTCCTTTTCCTTTTATCAGATCAGCCGGGATCCAGAATTATTATGTAGATTTAGTCATACGTTTTTACAAGCGTGTCATAATGTTAAATAAATTCCCGAGAACTGGAAAAGCTTACAGCGCTTCCCCACACCCCTAGCTGGCTTTGATCGGGCCCCTGCGAAATCGTTCCCAGCTGAGCCCACTATGTGTGCCCTACATATGTAGCACTACTTTGTTTCTTAGTTCTGGGATAGTTAAGTTGGCCAAGGTGAATTTTTTATCAGACTATACTTCAATTTCAGTACAGTAACACAAATTGGCTGAGTACCCTAAATCGATAAAAATTTTCATGCATAATAGTATACTAGTGGAGTCGCTCACTTCGCTCGTCCATTCCGCGTCGTCTCGCTACGCTCGAGGAGTTTTCATGCCTCAACTCTTGTGCAGCTGACAGACATTCCACGTCTAAAACGATCAAACAAATGGTCAGAGTGCAGTATGCGTTTTTTGTAAGGCTTCAAAGCATAAACAAATGATCCATACTTCCAGTAATTTCTTTGATTCCAAGAGCATCACAAAATCATTTGCTGGTTATTTCGACGCAAACTAATTGTAATTATTGCTCACAGTTCGTCTATCACATTCCTAAGCGCGCCTGCATTTCATGTTTATCATTCAAAATATACGATTCGTTTGTTTGCATATTTGTATGTGTTCTCCTGCTGAATTAATTCCCTATGAAAGTGAAAGATGAAAGATTGAGAGAGAGCAAGCGAGACACACGTTGAAAAAGTTTACTTTACGTGCAAATCGCTCGCTCTGCTCGCTCAATCCACGCACCACCGTGCTTCTGAAACACAAATGTTTGGCACCCTTGGTACGTCGTCCTTTTAGGTTATTTTTGCGTTCATCCTTTTCCAGATCATCTCTCTTCGCGTGAGGTGGTTTCATGAACAAACTATGACGTCATGAACAAACATCACGAGGGTTTAAAAAAACTTTGACGTTATTTTTTTCAGGATTTTAAAATAGGGTTTTTCGCGTTTTTGACAGTCATAATATCAAGTTACAGCGATGAAAATAGGCCTATACTGAGCGCAATTTAATTATCCTTCGGTTGGTTCTACTCCCATGTTTGTAACTTTGGTTCCAGAGGAGTAGATGTACAAACACGCACACACACACGCACATCATACGTCCTTAATGATGTTAGTGCATTGATAGTAATAATACTCGTGCTACGATTAAACCACGACCGTTCCACGACCGTGATGCTGGGAAGAACATGGCTTTTTCCACTCAAAGCAGACTGGAATAGAAATTGTGTGTTCTCCTGTAATTGTCTCGAGCCAATTCACTAACGTACCGGAACGTTGACGCCTCTTGGCGTTGCTTCGGTAAAATACGATTCTGGTGATGTCGAATGAACTGTCCTTGAGCCGGGAAACGAAACCCACGTGTTTTTCCCAGACGACCTTGCGACAAGGGATAGAATATGAAGCGAAAGTAGCAGCACGGGCACACCCTATTCCTACGACGTGTATCACTCCTAGTTTTTACTGTATTAGAACATATAAATATAAACTAAGGCAAACAATTATAGTTCTTGACTGTTTTAAATTTTATTATTGGTGAAGCGAACTAAGCACGTGTATTTGTATCTGCGGGTGCGTTTGTCTGTTCGGGACAGGATAGCGTTCGCAGTTTTGTTTTGATTTGACTGAAATTTCATGACAAGAGAGCCGTGGTGCATAAGTTCGAAGATAAAATTCTTGCCCTACGTTGTCGGATATATTCGGGTTTACGTTGGATGGCTATGCGGATTTTTAGTAGCTGCGGTGATGAGTAAGCCCTGTCCATAAGGCTAGTGGCCCCGACCACTAAATTAACAGCACGAAGCCATTTGCCATAATGTGCCACAATGAAAGTTCTTTTAAATTCCCGAATATAAAATTAATAGCAAATGGAAACAAAAATATAAAACTATTAGGCCTACTGCAATTTCATATGTTTGAACAGTGCAGTTCTTCCTTTATCATTTCTATAGCAAATCTCGCGCGTAGTGGCAGAGCTATATAGATGCACTCGTAAAGATTGGTGTTGGATTCATTCGTTAGTTTGGTGTTTGCTTGTAGTGCTTACAACAAATATCGCGAGTAGTGGCAGAGCTATCCTGATGTCCTCCTAAAGATTGGTGTTGGATTCATTCGATTGTAGTGTTTACAACAAATCTCCGGTGTGGTGGCAGAGCTATCCAGACGCGCTCGTAAAATTCGGTCACTTGTTTTGGTGTTCGCGTGCAGTGTTAGCTTTGAAGTCATGTTTAAAAAATTCTGCGTAAGATGGAAATGAGAACGTAAAGAAACTAATGTACTGCTTCTCTCACTCGGCCAAGTAATCTTCTAGTCTTCAGAAGTCAGTTTTCTGTCTGTTTATTATTATTATGGTAATAACAAACAAAGCTTGAAGGAATTCAGAAAAGTGAATAAGCAGTAAATCAGCCGAAAGCATTGCACACTGAAATTGTTCGCTAAATATTTAGATTGCAAAAAAATGGACGTTAAGCTACGGAATGCTACCAAAAAATTCGGCTTAGGAGTCTTCACACGTTCTCCGTCATAATTTCTGTCTTCATTCGAAGTCCGGGTGTAAACGAAAAACCTTTTTAATCGGTTGCATTAGTTTGTACCTTTTTTTTATTTGATAGTTTCTGAGGATTTGTTATCATGCACTCACGAAAGAGAAATAAGATTCGCATTGAAAAAAAAATCATGAAAATTATTTGTTTATTTGGGATTACAGTAATTTTTTCTTTTTAATTTGTTGGCGAATTAAAAGGGAACCAGCATCATGGGTGGACAACGAATTTTGTACTAAATAATGGACAAACTTATTTTATACTATTTTCTTCCCATTAGTATAGGTTAGGTTTAAGAACACCTTCCTAACGTATTTACAGTGCACGCATCAGCAACAAAGGCGGATCCAAGGTAGGGGCCTGCGGCCTGAGTAGTGTAATGGCCCGGGCTGTCTAGTTTTTTACCACATTAGGTCATTCAGGGGCACATTTTAATCCTGGGAGGGTAGGCGCGTGCATCTACGAGTTTCTGGGTGGTGTGGCACCCCGTCTTTAAGCCCAGGACTCATTCCGGGCAGTTGTGCGTTGCGAGTGTGGGCAATTGACAATTTTCCTGCGCGGCCAGTGGATAGCGAGGAAAGAGCAACGTGTGCTTTTCCCTCCTCCTTGGCTAGTGGGTTTCTGGTTTCCCTCTTGGCAGCGCTGGTCGGGGAAAGAGGAAAGCTGAGCCGTCGGCCTGCTATAGCGAAAGTTGAGAGTCCAAAATAAAAGCGTAGAGACACAGCTGTAAGTTAACAAAGACCGGGATGGACCAGGATGGAACGCGAGATAAAGGCATCTGAGACACTGAAAACAATTCAAGTCGTTAATTGGGCAGAACACACGCACACACACACACGCACACACGCACGCATAAGGGTAACTGGTACATCTTGCGTTCCATCCTATACGTGACAGATGATGTCTCACACGCGCGGTCTTGAAAAAGGAGATAACGGGGTTCGATACCCTCGTCACGTACAAGGATGGGTCGAAGATGTACCAGTTACGTTGTTGATGTTCATAGGGGGAGCATCTCAGCTTGCTTTTCCACAGATGGTTAAGGTCTTTAACAGTCAGACATGACCCGTAGAGCTAATTAAGAATGGTGTTAGTTGTCAGAGAGGGGTGACACTAAGAACGTAAGCAACTCGTCTACGTGTGGTTTGTATCACAACGTAATCGTTTTTGTACAGTAAAAATGCATAAAAAAAAAAGGAATAGGAGGAGACGTAAGGACGTCACAGCTACGATGCTATAGGTTGAAAACATGTCACATGTTAGGCAACAGCCAACCAGTCGCGGTACATACGTGTGGACCAATGAACGAATATAGAATATTGTAAGGGGTACGACAGCAAAGGTGTAGGATTTGCCAGAGGGTGAAAAAAAGATGCTCTCAGTTGAAACAACGTAAAATAGGATCAGCATAAAAGGCAAAGAATGGGCCAAAAAGCCACAATTCGTCGGGTCTTCCTCCTTTAACTTTGGCTCGAGTTATAGGAGGGAAAAAACAGCCAAGTGAAGTGTGTTAGTGCGGCCAAAAGGAAACCCCAGCAGCGTTCAACGGAAGAAAAGGTAATCCTATTTCTATATTTATTAGTATTGTGCGGTAGGATAGGGCAAAAATTAAATGGGAGTGTTCCCGTTTTTCTTTTTTTTCTGTAGGAAAGTAAAAATGGCAACGATAAAAGCAGTCGACTGTCCCGACACTTACTTTCTGGGAGGAGATATTTACCTCCAGATAACTGAATTTCAGAGGAAAATTTATATTCAGTTAAGAGAATATATTTCACCAGGTTGTGGATTATTGCCAGGGCGTCGTGGAATTTCGTTCACGCCGGCAGAATGGGGTGAATTCGCCAAAGACTGGGACACATATAATAGAATCGTAAGCGAACGTAGCCTACAGCAACAAATAATGACCGGCCGAACCTATGGCCCTGCGTTAAAAATCATCGTCTCTCAAAGTGGATCAGTGTATCAGGCCAAATTCATTCTGGAAAAATACGGTCGTAAATACATAGTGTTAAACTACCGACAGTTTTCAGGGTTGATCGGTTATGTTGCTGACATTTCTAGTTTATTAGATAGAAAAATGAAGGAGCTCGTACCCTCCCCCACACCAGTGGCAGAGACTTGGTTGGAGTAGTAACGTTTGCTTTCCTTCCCACAGTCATGAATAACTACGGTTCCTATTGCGATTCGTTTCCTCTTTCTGGCCTTAATTACCAACGGATATTTCAGGATGTCAACACGGTTAAAATTAATATAGGGAAAAATGAAAGAGGAAGCCCCTATTTTAGAACCTGCACGATGGCTCGGCCTGATGGGTCGATTATACTGGAGACAGGCGAATGCTCCATCGGACGTTAAAATAGGGAATGTGTCAATTCGCCAAGTAGCTGAAAATGTGCTCGTTTTGACAGAAGGAGCTAAATCAGCGGCCTTAACAGAATATGACATTATTAATATGAAATATTTGCTGCCTCACATTTCTCAGGCAGTAGCCTGCTGGACTCAACGAATAACGGACCTAATAATCGTTCCAGCGCAACCCAACAGTGTATTCGAACCAGCAAGGTGGGGGGAATGGGGAGGGCAAAAATAACAAACCATCGTGTTCTGAGCACCGTCACGACCATGATTGTGAGACTCGAAGCGACTTAATGTTTAAAAAGATTCAGCATTGTTAAATGTAGGGGGTAAATATATGAAAAAGTTCAGCACTAACACTTCTGTCTATACCTTAAATATTGCCCCTATTGACCAGGAGTATTTGACTAGAAATCGTTTAGACCCCATCAGCTTTTAACTGACATTTTTAAACGAGTAAGGAAAAAAAAAACGGTTTAGGCTTCAGCACTACAACACCATTTGTATTTCAGGCTCGGGATTTGATAATAATCTCTTTCCTCTTTTCCATGTCAGGGAAACATTCGCCGTCGCGAATATTTTGAGTCTTCTTTTTTTTTTTTTTTTTCAAGTAACCAAAGTAGCCATTAAATTGATATTTTCAGTAAATTGGAAATCAAAGTACGCACATCGAAGTGCCCAGAGTCGGGTCATTTCCTAAAGAAAAAGCGTCGCGCTAAGGTCATTGCATGACTAGCTAGTGGTCGGCGCAGGTCGGTAGTCTTTTCTAAAAATGACTTAGATAAGTCGTGTTTGGCTAGAGCAATAGTTATTTGCGAGGCATTCGCCGCCGGTGACATGAAACTGTATAAACAGATCCGTAAATCAGTTCTTGTGCAGAGAAATTAGGCTTTACAACTCCACGCAAATGCCAATGTGTGTCTGTGTGTGTGTTCATTCAGCGGGATTACTTTAAATTTTAGAAATAGTCAAGTCTTAGACTCTGAACGTTTAGCGACAGTGGTTAAAAATCTAGAAAAAGTCATTTACTCACTACGAGCCTAAACAAAATTTATAGGGCTGTAGCCAACAAACGGTGGATGAATGGAAGCATGTACGTGACTTTTCCCTAGGGCTATTAATTTTCGTTTTTGTTCGGTTGTTTTTTTTTAACAATTTTCTTTTCTTTTAACAAATTTATTTTCTTCAAAGCATTAACAAGTTTTTATGTTTCTTCGAACAACATTTCTTCAACTCCACTCGCTGCTAACATAATCGAAAACAAGTCCCGAACCTCTTTCTGAATCTATGAGGGATAAATAAGTACAAGAATGAACATCGTGTTACTAGAAATAACCTGAAAAGCCCTTTTTAAAAACATTTTACCGAAGTCAGCTGGGGGAGGAGGGGGAGGAGATGTTGACTTGAAGATGGTTGGTGGCCTGAAGGTGGTTAGCTCCGTTGTCAAGGTGGTTAGTTGCGACGTTGGTAATGGTGTTGAAACAACCAAGCTGGTCGGAGAGGGAAAGGTAGGCCAATTGTCCGGAATGTAACGCCAAATCAAACCTAGAAACGCACCTGTCATGACCACTACAAGTCCGGACAGCGCAACTTTTACTATGAAAAGCTGCATCTTTCTTTCTTTTTTTTTTTTTTTTTTTTGCTTTAGCGATGTTGTTGGTTCACTGACTACATAGCTAGAGTATGAGCTGGGACCGAGCAAAATCTGTTTTTTTCCCCTTCTGTTTATATAAACGTTATTTTTAACGATCGATCCTCCAACTAGCATCGCGCACTAACTGACGTGAGTAGTGTAAAGTAGTCAGCTAGTGTGCCGGAAGTGACGTCATAGGTCACGTGACCAACCGGAAGTGACGTCACGTCCAAGATGGCGACACCCATTGGATGCCGGAAGTGACGTCATAGGTCACGTGACCAACCGGAAGTGACGTC
>JAHWFP010114343.1:0-13586 GCA_023313725.1 Lithobius niger
CCACATCATGGGCCCACCACAACGCTACCCTGATCGAAGAAATCCCAGCAGCAGCATCTTAGCATCACCAATTAACCTTCACCTCCCACTACCTAAGGGATATGTCAAGAGAAGAATCCGGACTACATCTGCTGGAACCAATCGTCGCAGCCAGGACTGTGGTCAAGCCCCCTTAAGCACTCAGAACGAAGCAGAAGCAAGCCATCCATGAAGGAAGCAAGCCATCCAGATGGAAGCAAGACCCACAAACGGTCCTTTTGAGAGCCACCAATCCCTACGAAAGAGATCCAAATTCCTGTTTCCACACTGTTCTAAATAAAGTGCAATTTTTTTCTCTTCCAGATAAAAAAATTTGGGGACTATGCCTGCTTGCATCCCGGGGTGCCCGTCAAGGCAGTGCCCGCCACCAATTTTGACTAGGTGAACTGATAATGCTAAAATTATCAGGTTAATATGTTTTGGCAATAAAGAAAGAACATTTTGCCGGCCAGGCCGGCTAAAAATGGTTTCTTTTTGCCTAAAACATACTTAACCTAACTCCCGCCCTGCCTCCCCTCTCGAGTCACCGCCAGACATATTGAGAGTAAAACGAATGCCGACAGTGTCCACGCTCTCGCTTTTATAAGGGAGGACTGTGCGGAGCATGTGCAGTGGGACATGCAAGCAGGCGCCTGCGCACCGGAAGTAACCTCCAGGAGAACATCACATTTGGGAAATGTAATGCTAAAATTACCAGGTTAAGTATGTTTTAGGCAAAAAGAAACCATTTTTAGCCGGCCTGGCTGGGTGCCGTCCTGCACGACGCTTTATTTGTACACGTGATCATGAGTGGAAGTTGGCCATACCTGCATCAAACCTATATTGTCGCCGGCATTTCTTATCAGTTCGCATGGTTCCTATTTGGAATGAACTCAGTGTGAAGACCGTCCCTGCACTGTCAGTTTCAACCTTTCTTTGGTTGCTTGATGAGGAACCATTTCACGTTTTTCTGAAACGTCCTTTACTCCCGGTACCTAACGGCTTTTTCTTCTCACCAGCACTCTCCCCCCTCCCCTTCATTCCCTTTGGGAACAATGCTTGTGGTCCCAAGCCCTTCCATCTCCTAAAAATATATCATTATCTTATTTTAACGTGAAGTTGCCCATGGTCCTGTCACCATGTTCAATCTGGTTGGTGTTTAATATATTTTTTTATAATTATTTTTTTTATGTAATGACAAATCCCAAAATCTGGGTGCATTAGTTTTTAGTATTCATCATGGCATATTTTGTAGTATTTTAGCGATATTTATACTTTTTTAATTGTACGGCTTCTTTTTGGGCCATTTAACACTTTTCACACATTTCCCAGTCCTGCACGTTTGGCGATGCCATCGCGGAACTTTGATTCCCTGGAAGGTCTAACCTTTGTGGTAAGGCATTAGTGTCCTCAAACCTATTACGATCACCATCCCTCGGCCATATTATGTACACTGTATTTACATGTAATTTTGGCTGGCTGTTAGTGACCCCCGGTCCTTGCCAGACCCGTTGCTAACGCAGCAAATATTATAATTTATTTATTATTTTCCACTAAATGGGTGCTATTAATGTATTGCTGGACAAATTTTATTGCCCAATAATACTGAGTTGACTTTTTGCAGTAGTGAAAAGAATTTTGGATCCATGGGATACGGAAAATCACGCACTGCCAAAGTTAGTTCCGTGCATCGATGGATTCTAAGAAATTAGTTATTCTTCAGCTAAATTTCATATTTATGGTAAAATAAATAAGAGCGATAACGATTTCGTGGACATCAACTTAAAAATGTCTAAGGTGCTCACACCTTCTGACAATAAGTACAGCATTACTCTGCTAACATATTGATAAGTTTTTCGGTCCAGGGCTGTCAACAATATAATGTCGTACTGAGTTTTCGAAGCAAACTGTGCCCCAGTTTTTTTCTCAGGATCTTTTTTTAAAGACTTCCTCTACAAAACTTTCTCTTAATGTTCAACCAAACATCATCAATACAGAATAATTAAGCATTAAATAAAAACATTTCAAGTGGGCACTTGAATTCTTTTCGAAGTTGTTACGGTAAAATCAATGGAGCTATGTTGCAAATTAATGTTATAAAATAGGCATGTTTCCCTAAGTTAAAATACTGAATAAATTTATGTCTTTATTTAACTTGCATTGAATGTGCTCGATACAGCATCAGGCACCAAGAACAATTTGTTGATGTCTTTAAGAACGTCCAAATTGTTGATTGTTGATGGGTAAAGGGAAATTGGCAGCTGGAAACGATGCTATGGCTTATTTAATTCGCAGATGAAGGCTTTCAGAGCTGAGCTCTGGGAAAACGGGAAAACGGGTCCGGGATGCGTTGTGCCCGGAAACGATGCATGAGCATGCCAATTTTTAAAACGGCGCTTCCAGTGATTTGAGTCATGGGATGCGCTGACTGAGTGAGCGTAGCGAACGAAAATCAGCATTTGTCAGCCAGTGTGTGCAAAAATTGAATTGAAGAAACTTGACTAGTGGACTTCCGTACTTTGGGCCGAGTCGACTCTGACCGCTCGTCATTGTGCTCGTTTAGTCAGCCTTTATGGTCCATCATACCCGATTGCAGTCGAATTCAGCAATCTAAAGGTCTGAAGTACACATCCGGTTCATCTGCAGCATCATTTTGTGTCCCTTTGGCCGTTTTATCTCCTCGTAAACACGGAAAAATTGTATCGCTCGTAAGCAACACTTCTACGGAATCTCATAAGTGTCATCCGTCTTTGGTCCTTTTCGGGAAAAAATTGAGAACGATCACACATTTTTTACAATCACATATCATGCATTACGATCACACATTTTTAACATTTTTACACATATTACTTTTTGAAACCATTTTACCAATCGGACAATGACGAGTCTTTCTAGTCCATCGATCCCATCACCTAAGAGAGTACTTGAGGACTTCCTGTACACCCCTCATAGCAGAAAAAAAAGTCCAAAGAACTTAGGTACAAGACGGCAAACCCGATTTTTCGATGCTCTTTCCTCCCCATTGTGCGGCTTACGCCTGCCGACCCCATCACGAATTCCACCGCTGGGTCCCTCCTTCAGCTGCCCTCCTAGCTCACGTCCACAGGATGACCATGATACTGCTGCTATTCACCTCCATACTTTGTTTTCAAAATTGTTCGAGCAGACTTCCAGGGTGCTACTAAACTCGAACATGCAGCTCTCGAAAAGGATCTCGATTTTCAGGCCCTAAACACTAGATTTTCCGAACTTACCCATAATGTCGAATTCATGCTTTCCAAGACACCGCATTCCGATATGGCACAGCCATTTCCATTTAAAGAATGGTCAGTTGAGGTTTCCAGTGAGTTTCAGGAGTATCATTTAAACCTTCAAGTGGCTCTCTCGGAACAATTACATCTGGGTCTTCTTGAAATCAAAGAATCAATTGCTGCAAATATCACAGGTGCTTTTCAAATTCAAGCTCCTTCAACTTCTATCAGTGACTTAATTTCGCAATCCTTGCCAGTTACCGACGTTTCTAACAACATCCAACGATCTTCAAAGTGCACACAAACCATGAACATACATGCAAACCAAATCAAGATAATTGAATGCACGTCAATTCTATCAATTAGCAATGGCGGCAACATTGAGTTATGCTCCACTCATTTGACGACACATTCTCCTCAAACTAAGCACCATTTATCTCAACCTCATGAACCCAGAACCGTGGGGGCAAAGTCTTCATCAATTCGAATGGTGCTTCGAGACTCTCCTGTTCCGCCGAACATCACAGTGCAACGTGCTTCAAATCCCAGGGCCCGTGGCTTGAAGCAAGCCATCAAGGACCATACATATGAGCCGTTTCCTGTTGTACTTCTACACTCTCTTAAGCGACAAAAGACTAGAAACGTTCATAATCAACACACGGCTCCTAAAACTATAGATGATCTAATTAATTGTCAGAATGCAATATTCTCTTCGTATAATCGCTCTGATCCTCTAGACGTACCACCCCAGCTCATTACCACTGATTTAAGGTTTCGCAACTCTAACGCCAACCCTGTTCCTCAAGACAAACTCTCCCTACGCCCACACATTTTTATTGGCGACTCACATGTGAGAAATCTCAGATACGGATCACACCCTCTATCCCAAACCTGGTGCTGGCCAGGAGCATCTGCTAAATTGATTTAGGAAAAAACGATAATTAATAATAATAAACAAAAAATTTACCACAGGAGTGGAAGGATGGCAGAAGGGGGGTGAGCCGCTTATAGACTCTTATAGATACCACTCCCGAAGGGGCATCTTACACAGTGTGCGCAGGTTCAAACGACCTACTACTATGCACTCCAAATCAAATCACGTTTTACATTAGCAATCTGATATCTGCTATTCGAAGAAAAGCTCCAACTGCTAAAATCTCTGTTGTGGGCCTATTTCCCCGTCTACATAGAAAACTCAGAGAGGCTGATCAAGCTGTGATTTACACAAACTTTCTCCTAAAATCATTGTGCATCGATCGCCTGTGCAATTTTGTTAGCATTGACGTTCAAATCTGTAGTGATCCTACTCCTATGGCCCGAGACAGCATGCATCTAACCAGTATGGGCAAGCAAACCCTTGAAACTGAACTCCGTTTCATCCTAACTTATTCGGAAAACTCAAATCACTAACAGGGAATAATCCCAATGTACCAACCCAAGCCTCCACTCCTGTTACTAAAAATCTTTCTTGTCTGTTGATTAACGCTAGGAGTGTCCTGAAAAACTTGGGTCCCTTTAGGGCTATTCTTGCTGAGGAATCCTTTGACCTCGTGTTCGTCACTGAGTCATGGCTGAGCGAGGAAGACCTTGATTCGACAATCATTGGTGGTCTTCCATACACGCTTGTACGGCTTGATAGAAAGTCCAGGGCAGGTGGAATCTTACTCGCTGTTCGAGAACCAATACAGATTGCTTGTTGTGGTAAAGCAGACAATGCCGAGGCCATGTGCCTTTTCCTACCAGACCAAAAGCTTACTTTCTTGCTCTGCTATTTACCTGACAGCTATTCATATAATCAAATTGAGACACTATCTTCCTTTATTCTTAGTCATTTCAACAATAACACCCCAAAAATATTTTACTTGGTGACTTTAATTTGTCTTCGGTGGACTGGACGACCGATGTAGCGTTGGACCGCCCGCACCAGGTGTTCTTGTCAAAAATTGCTCCTTTGGCCTTCGATCAACTTGTTGATTTTCCGACTAGAGGGAAAAACATTCTTGAATTAATTTTTACCACAGATGACCGACTTGTTTCTGATGTTTTGTCCTACGACAACTTGGGAACTAGTGACCATAGCATGGTTGCCTTTAAGCAAACTGCTGCATGGTTGGTACTGAGTACAATCGTCCAACTCAAGAGAAAATTGATTTTGAAAAATTACGTCTTAGTCTACACAACATTGATTGATCCGAGCATCTCTCTCCATACGGTAACGATATTAATACTGCTTGGAATTGTTTTTCGAATCTTATTACCCAGAAAACTGAACAGTGCCGCGGAAAGCCACGAACTAGAAGGTCCGGCAAAAATTCATTACCAACATCAATTAGGAAACTAGGTAAAAAAAAACTTTAACTTTGGAGAGAGCTTAAAGGAAACCCAGGAAGCCACAGTTTAAGCGATTACAATCTATGCTGTTCACAATACTTGACCAGCATTCAAACCTGGCACAACAACAGCGCATCTAAAGTGGTACAGGACGGGAATATCTCGGCACTTTTTCGCTACTACAAAAAAAACCAACACTGTGAAATGCGTACCGCCACTCTTATTTAATGGCATTTGTGCTACAACAAACATAGCTAAGGCAAACTTATTGAACACCATATTTGTATCTAATGGGTCACTGATGATAATCTAATATTACCACCAAACGATACTGAGCACAATTCTTGTGCGTCATCCAAACCATTTCTCAGCTCTATTGTTTTCACCCAACAACTAATACTTGAAGCATTGTCATCACTCAAACCCAGTCATGCTGGTTGTCCAGATGGCCATTCGTCGTTTTTTTTACAAACAAATTTATCTAGAAAACGGTGAGGCTCTACTTTTCCTTTTCAATCTCTCTTTCCGTCCGGGCAAAATACCAGAAAGCTGGAGTACGGCGAATGTGGTCCCGATATTTAAGACGGGTAACCATTCAGATCCCCATAACTATCGTCCTATAGCTCTTACTACCATACCATGTAAAATCATGGAAGCGGTCATTCGAACCCAAATGCTTTCGTTTTTCTCCAAACACTCTTTACTGGACAATGAACAATTTGGCTTTCTACCCGGACGATCCTCTACCATGCAACTTCTTTTATATTTGGACTAGCTGACGAGTGCTCTTGACATCGGCATCCCATCTGATTTTATTTTTTACGACTTCAAAAAAGCCTTTGAGTCGGTCGTCCACTCCAAACTGCTCGTTAAATTACTTGCTCTCCAAATTTCTGGAGATCTACTTTACTGGATCCAGGCATTTATCTCGAACCATACACAAAAGGTCGTTATTGAGTCGATTCAATCAGAGCGCTACAGTGTGGTAAGTGGGGTGCCTCTAGGATCCGTCTTGGGCCCCTACTCTTCGTCGTATTTTTCAATGATCTTTCTTTTCCTTTGGAGTCACCTGGGGCGACACGTTTCAAATTCGCTGATGACGTCAAAACGGGATTAACTATCACCTGTTTTAGTGACGCCTATCAACTTCATACGATATAGACATCGTATACCAATGGTCGCTTAAATGGCAGTTGCCCCTTTCGTAATCTAAATGCTATGTTTTCCACGTGGGTGCATCCAATCCTTCATTGTCCTATGACTTAGGTGGAACCAATTTACAAGTTGTTGACTGTGGTCGCTACCTAGGGATTTGGTTCTGTAAGGACCTATCGTTTTCTACACACTGCATGAAGATTGCAGCTACAGCTTATCGCAGACTATCAATGATTAGGAAATGCTTTGAGGCCACTAGCGCTGATATACAGGTGTGAGCCTTTAAAGTCTTTGTACGACCCCTTTTGGAATACGCAAGCCCAGTTTGGTCCCCCCACCTACTGGGTGATATTGATCGCCTTGAGGCTGTACAGCGAACCTTCATCAGAAGCCTGCCTGGATTCAAGACTCTTCCGGCCAATTCTCGCCTTCGTAAGGCCGGACTGGAACCATTAGAATTGCGTAGGATTAGGGCAGACCTAATAATGAATTTTAAGATTTTGCATGGATTACTGCCGATCGATCTACCCTTTTTCGAACAAGCTCCCTCTTCATCCACCAGAGGCCATTCCCTGAAACTGCCTGTCAAGCTCACACATCTGGGCTGTCGGAAATCATTCTTTGCCGTGCGCGTAGTTCCAATTTGGAACTCACTACCCGAAGAGACGGTCTCTGCTGCGTCAATCTCAATCTTAAGGAAGAAGCTACTGAGCTGTGATCTCACTAAATTCCTTAAAAGGACTTACTGACATACTCCTTTTAATCACTCTTCCATAATACGAATTCACTTCTTCTCTCTTTTCCTTTTAACGCTGGGAACGGCATCAGTGGCCTGCCCTTCCGTAATCCCACTCCCACTTTTGATGAGAGTAAACATCTTATTATTATTTATTATTATTATTATTATTATTAATTCGGTGAAACATCCAGAATATTGGAAATGGTGCATCTAACACCAGCCGTGCGTAGCACGGGCTTTATATAGTATTAAAATAAATACGTTGTTTGTCCCCTTAAAATATAATGGTATATTGGCATTAAATAAAGTGCTGTCCTGAACAAGTCGAAAATGATTCAAAACCCGTGAATAACAAAATTGTTATATATTTAACAAGGCACACAATATTACGACATAGTTTTAACTTTAGTTGTCTTGGTTTTAACGAATTAGAAGGACGTGTTTTCGTTTTACAGTTGGAACCACTCTAGAGTTTAATAGTTTAAGTGTTTGAATTCATTTCTTAAGGTGTTCTCTTTTGACTCACCATTGCGGAACACCTATGATGCGCATTAGTTTTATATCAAACACTCATAAGCAATGAAATACAATCCGTGTATTAGGTTTAATTTACTTGAAGGTTTAATGTTTTATTTGTAATTTGAGTACCTTTCTAAATGTTCCATCTGAGGTAAGCACAAGTGCTGTCCGAAATTATTTTTTATTATTTGTTTGTATGATATCATTATACTGTAGAATGATAGAAAAAAATCATATTTAAAAAATGATTTAAAAAAAATAATTTTATGCATATCTCGTCTGTACCTGCTTCCACATACAGGCTTGATTTCTCTTCAGCTATTACTTCATTTGCTCCTAGTGCTGTAAATGGAAAAAGGAATTCACTACTTACATTAACTGGCACAGTACAGATTACATAATTGCAAGTTCAACGGCATTGCAAAAGATTTTGCATTATTTAATAAAAAAGTACTTTTTTTACCTGGTTCTTCTTCCATTTCTGTTTCCTTGCCTGCTGCATAAAAATTTTCTTCAGCTTCCTTTGATATATCCTCATCTGGTTCTTCGTCTTTTTCCAAACCAGCAATTAGCTCAATATACAATTAAATTAGTAAAATATTCATTACAAAGAATTTTCTGTTTTTAGGCCAGTACTAAGCTTTCTTTGCATAATTACCCAGTTTGCTTTGCCAACATACAGTTAGGTAATAAATTTCTCAGCATAACCAGTCAGGAACAACACAAACCATCCGTAGAGAAATCACATTTATTTAACCGATGGCAAACAGATCTTTGTATACTTTTATAGGTTCAGTTTCCTATTTTGTGCATAGCATTGGTTTAGATTGAAAAGTAATTTAGACAAACAATAACAAAGTTTTGATTGTAGCATCATTATGTTGTCCAGCAAAGCTTCCAAGTAGATCATAGGAGATAATAAATCTAAAAACCAATAGCATGCATCACTGTCATGCATAAAATTGTTAACAAAAATGACAATCATCGAACATGACAGTACGGTAAAATTTATAAAAATGAGGATTATAAAACGGAGTAACTATCGAAAATATTCCTTGACCTTGGAATCACTTTTGCTCACCTGTTCATTTAGTTTTGTGTAAAAGGTACATCAGTGCCTTAGTTCCAACAACTAAAACTGCAAACTTAAAGGTCAGGCAGACTCCCTCGTTCAGGATTTTCTCACCATGGCACATAAAGATAATCTTTCTGAAATTGCTCATTGATATACCCCAATATCGCACTAGTCTTAACCTTGAGATGTTGTCTTCACATTCAACCACCCCCTATGTACAAGCATGTACTTCCCAATCTGACGCAATTTAGAGAATATATTTTTATCTGAAAGATGTTTGGAATTACTAAATTCTGCTACCAGACCAGATCAACCTGGCCCATCCACTCTTAACATTACTTATAGGTGGTGCTCGTCTTATACGTGTACTGCATGAAGTACGAAAATGATTGTTTTTTTTATTTGCCTATTTTCCCCTCCTCATAGTTGCATACAGTTTTGATTCATTTTTGACTTACCCTCGTTTACTGTTGCTAACTCCTCGACCGTTTCTTCGCTTGGTTTAAGTCCTGTAATCAAAATTGGGTATTGAAAAATACAAAGAGTGTGGTAGAACAATTAAGCTAAAACAAAATATCCGATAAAAAATTAAAAGGCAATGAATGCTTCATGGATACCTGTGGCCACTTCCTTCACAGTACCACCATTGTTAGGTGCCTCCTCATTTATAATTGTTTCCTCACTCGGTTTAAAATCTGCAAAATCTATAGAAAACTGAGTTAAAAAAACACTCACAGAATTGCCGAACAAGTGTCTCATATAGGCTACCTGCATGTAATTTCTCATCTATTTCCTCACATGTAGATTGTCCCTTTTCCCGTAGTAGTTCGTCACTCGGTGCAAAACCTGGAAACATGAAGGTGAAATTGAGTTTGAAAAAGAAAAAAAAGGTACCTAAAGGAATCAAAGTTCACTGTAGTGATTTCTCGACTTTAAAACTAACATAACCCAAGCAATAAATGTGGGGTGGTACATGAAGCCCCGCAATCGTCCATGATAGGTTGTATTCACTTGCTTTTGGTTTGTCGCGAAATGGGCACTATTAGTGTGTTGCTGGACAAATTTTATTTCCCCAACAATGCTTAGCTGACTTTTTTCAGTAGTGAAAATAATTTTGGAGTTTGTGGGAATATTGCATAAGTTAGTTTGGTGCATCGATGGATTCCAAGTTATTCTTCAGCTAAATTTCGTATTTATGGTAAAAGAAAGAAAAGCAATAAGAATTTTCGTGGACATCACCTTAAAAATGTCTTGTTGCTCACATCTTGTAACAATAAATACAGCATTACTCTGTTAACATTTTGATAAGCTTTTTGGCCCAGGGCTGTCAACAAACTAATGTCCTGCTGAGTTATCAAAGCAAACTGTGCCAGAATTTTTTTCTCAATACCTTTTTTTTAAAGACTTTCTCTGCCAAACACTCTCTAGTGTTCAACCAAACGTCATCAATACACAAGTAATGAAACATTAAATAAAAATGGCATTTCAAACCTGGTATTCCAGTTGGGCACTTAAATACTCCTCGAAGTTATTAAGTAAAATGAGTGGAGCTATGTTACACATAAATGTTAGAAAATAGGCATATTTCCAGAGGTTTACAGCCTAATAATTTTATGTCTTCGGTTAACTTTCACTGAATGTGCTCGATGTACCAAGAACAGTTTATTGATATGTTTAAGAAGATTAAAATAAATACGTTCTGTGTTCCCTTGAGACCTATTGGCAGATTGGTATTAAATAAAGAGATGTCCTGAACAATTCGAAAATGATTCAAAACTCGTTATGAACGAAATTGTTACATATTTAACAGTTCACACAATATTTACAGCATAGTTTTAACTTCAGCTGTGTAGGTTCAAACGAAGTAGAAGGATTTGTGTAAGAATACCAATTCTCGCCTCTAGCTAAATTACATCAATCACATTATTACCTGTAATTAGGCGGTAATTACGACGTTCCGAGTCGAACGAAGAGACATTATTTTGTCCAGGGAAAGAACACTGGTGGCTACATTTGCTTCTACTATGAAGATATTCGTTCCATAGTTCTAAACTGTATCCACGGTTTTTTGATCGAATAAAAAACAATTGATTTCTGTGCCAAGAAGATCATTCAGGCAAAGCTGGCAACAAGAGTGATCACTACGCTTGTTGTTAGCTTGTTGGACGAATTCATTGTTTCGATTGTCGAGAAATGTAAATAATGCTGTAAACAAAAGTTTTAGAGCCGAAAGTAAATCATCATTATTATTATATTTTTGCTTCCATCCATTGATTTTATAATGGTGGCAAGCAGTGGTAACTAACCACTCTCTCTCTAACCCAAGCAGTTATTTGCACCATTAATTTACAGTGGTGGCAAGTGGTGGTAGCTAAATACGTTTTCTTCAACCCGAGCAGTTATTTGCGCTATTAATTTACAATGGTAGCAAGCAGTGGTTAATAACCACGTTCTCCTCAACCCAAGAATTTATTTGCGCCAGCGAATTCGCAAATTTCCATCGTTGCTAAATCAGCTGCCGCATCAACAATCCAAGCAGTTGAAGTTTTGACGGCAACTGGGGTCCTTTTGGTTTAAAGGAACTGTCTGTCGTTTCGACGTGCGTTTAAAGAAGAAGCAAGTTGGTGAACTAGCACAAGACAGGTGGAGAAGATACTTGTAGCTGGGCAAGTAACAAAAGCATCCAAACATCTTTACGTGAGCGATCCAGACTAAAGGCACCACGGCGTCGAGTGTCTAGAAAGTTTCGGCCGAATCTGGTATTTAGAAAAGAAGAAATTGATGGCTGGAGTTATAGCGGTGTCAACGTTTTGTTTGTCGGTGGTGATATAAAGAGCCAGCTTGCGGTTTCTTTTACAACATGTCAACAGGTCAATAAAGGAAACTTTTGTTACTCTGTTATATTAAGGCATTAGGGAAAAGGTGTTGTTTTGCTTGCCGGCACAGTTGTGTGTTAGTTTGTTTGTTACTTTGGTAAATAAGAGAATTAAACATGGATTTGTTAAGTGAGAGAACAGTCGCGGAGTTAAAAGCTGTGTGTTTTGAATTGGACTTGCATGTGCCAAAACGTATAAGAGATATTATTGGTTTGTTTAAAGCTGGGTTGGAGGGTGGTACAATTTTGAGGGATGAGCTAGAAGAAGCAATTAAGGAAGTAGATGAGGCAAAAAGGGAGGTTGAGGAAGAAAAAGAGAGGGTGTTAAAACGAAAGGCAAGAAGAAGAAGAATTAGAGAGGGAAAGATTGCTTGTGGAAAAATTAAAATTAGAAATAGTGGAAGTAGAACGGGTTAAGAAAAAAGGCACCAGTATATACAAATAAATGGCCTAGGGAGGTTGAATTTAAAGAAGGAAATGTTACCTGATGATTTAAGGAGAAGAAGAAAAGTTAGAAAGGGCGGAATTATAAAACTATGACTACAAACGGAGGTTAGGAGACAATCTCAGCAAATAAGACGTAAAAGGGAGGAGGCTTATGGAGTGGGAGGTAACTTATGAGACTGGTTTTTGGGAAGGGAATTGAATAGGGTTACCAAGGTGCAATGGTTCCCAATCCTGAATCTAGAGGAAATGGTAGAATGGGTAACTGCGGCAAAAGTAATCTCTGTATTTAACCTAGTCAGGAGTTTTGCAGATTCCCAACTTGCCCAGAGCCATTAAGATGACGGCTATAAATATCCATTTAGGTGTGTATGAGTATTTAAAAATGAACATGGGATTGGTCAATGCGACTTTTTACTTTCAGCGTTTCATGACTGAATATGCAGAGATATACATAATTTTGCTAGGCTATTTCTGGATGATGTGCCTGTAATTGCGGCTGATTGGCCTGAACATTTGGACAATGTTTTACCATTTTTGCTTTAAGTTAAAACGGCAGGTTTGACGATCAACCCAAAAAAGTGTCTGCTAGGAATGGAGCAGGCAAAGTTTTTAAGACACAAAGTAGGTTGAGGACGTTGGTGGCCAGCCGATGTGAAAATAAGAGCAATTGTCGATTTACCTATTCCGAAAACGAAAATGGACATTAAGTCTGTGTTAGGATTAACAGGATACTATTCGCACTACGTTAGCAACTATGCACAGTTAGTTTTACCGTTCACTGATTGTCTTAAGAAGGGGGCACCAGACAGAGTCGTACGGGATGATAGTTGTGTAGTAGCTTTTTAAAAGCTCCAACAAATATTAGAAATTCCTCCTGTGTTGGCAGCACAAAATTCTAATAACACGTACATAGTACAAACGAGTCTGACAGGGGCATGCCTTAGCTTCATCACAAAAAGGGGATGATGGTAAAGAACACCCGGTGTTGTTTGTATTTATCTAGAAAAATAAATAAACACGAGGAAGGGTATAGAGCAATCGAGCAGAAATGTCTTGCTATTATTTGTAGGGCAAAAAAGCTACCACCATATCTAGCTATGTCAACATTTACAATGCAGACAGACCACAATCCATTGGTTTGGTTAAAATCCCAGGGGAACAACAATGGGGGGGGGG
>JAHWFP010114346.1:10298-21718 GCA_023313725.1 Lithobius niger
TGTGCACTGCCGTAAGGAACATACGTGCACTGCCGAAGGGACACTGTGTTAGGGATATATGGGCGATCTCTTGCTTTCCCTGTGCACTGCTGTGCAGTTTTTTCACTCCCATAAATTCTACGATTGTACTGTGAATTCCATTCTTTTTTTTTTCCGTTGGCGTTTTCCAGTCTTTTCTAGAACGTTGAATTTAACTTGAAAAGCCTTCTTTTTTTTTCCCAAAAGATTTGCTGGCATTTCGCAGTTAAAAAAAAGTAGCATACTACGCCAATTTTCTCTTTCATACCTGGCAGTGTTCGGTGCTTTCCACGATTTCAACGATTATGGTGCTAGCATGGACAAATTTAAATTTTTTTAATGCATTTTTACAGAAATTGTGTATATTTTCTCTATCTCTCCCTTGATCACTCATTACCGCATGCAACGAATGCAAACTGGGACTAGAAAACGGCCTGGAAAATGGAACTGTTGACTGGAAAAGCTAGGGAAAGTCATGGAATTTGGGTTAGATTAGGAAGTTCGAACCTAGACTGAACAGAAATCACACAGGTTTCTTTCTGCTTGTGAATCTAGAAAATGAACGAACCTTTTATACACCTCTCATTGGCCAAGTAATAGACATGTAACTCAAATGCCTACAGCAAACATCTGTCTCCGTCATCCTAACTCAGGAAAAAAATACTAAGCAGTCAGTACGCGCATACAAGTTGCTGCCAAGATTCAAGTACCGTGTAGTCGGATCGATTTCCTCGTTTCTCTTAAGTATTGCCGGCCTACTGTCATAACAGTTCTGTTTAGTTGCCTCACTCAGTAAACAACATAATTCTAGTTGCACTAGGAATCTATAAACAGAGCACGCGTTCTACTCCGAATCCTTACAGGCGGAAAGCACTTTCGTCCAGACTTTTAATCGATGTTTTGTGGAAAAGTGTTTAACCAGTCAAATTACGAAGTTACGACGAATAAATAGCTAATGTTGCGTAACCAGGGCAACAAGAGTAATAAAAGTAAAGAACTTTAACTAATTCAATACCAGGAATATAACTAAGTTCTGAATTAGTAACTTGGCCGAACGAGAGATTCTATAATACTTCACAATTTTAAAAATACTAAATGGGCTTAAAGGGGCCTGTTCACCCATTTCGATAGCGTTGCCCATATTCTAAACACAGCATCCACGTTCCAGATTCTCCTTCATCCAATAGGCTCGTCACTGATCTCGTTTCAGTTATGTTCCATTTTTAATTTACCGCTATTTTCTTTATATTGCTCGAAGATTCTACGGTGCTGCATCTAAGGGTTGAAAAGGTGAAAAGGGTCCTTTAAATTAAATCAGGACGACCTGCTAATCAATGCAGGTCTTAAGTGCTGGTCTTATCGGACAATATGGAATGAAATATTGGACGATGGGGAGCTTTCGTCCCCTTTAAGAGAATGTCTAACAGGACGGAAAGACTTAACAAGAGTTAAATAAATACAGACACAACCCTATTTACCTTGCCCTTTGGACTTATATCAGACTGCCTACGCGGGGAATCGAACCCACGACCTTTGAAACCAAAGGCCGAGGTCCTACCGCTGAGCCACACTGACACGGCCAAAAGGAAACGTCCACAGGCACCATTTAACACGTGAGAATACACATAAACATACACTTGTACCAATTGCCACTAGAGGGACGATTTATCTAAGTCGTGTTGAATAACGTCGTGTTTCGTAATTTGTCACATTGAGTGTTCCATTCGTTTCACTTGGAGTGTGGCGCGGCAACTAAACGTCCTCCAGAGGCGATTGGAAAGTGTATATTTAGATTTATATTTGCATTTGTGAAATGCTGCCTATGGACGTGTCAGTATGGCTCAGCCTTTGGTTTCAAAGGTCGTGAGTTCGATTCCGCACTCAGTCAGTCTGACATAAGTCCAAAAGGCAACGTAAATAGGTTTGCGTCTGTATTTGGAATGGCGTTGTATTAGAATGGTGTATTTAGAATGCGATGCAAGATCGCCTTAAACGGCAATATAAATGTTGTTTTCAAAACCAATTCATGTTTGACGTAAGCGGTCAATTCGAGCCGATTACGTCACTTCTATTGAACATGACGTCACACTTCAGTCTTTTAGGAATGGGTTCTGCTTCAGATTTTGCATGAAACTCTATCACCGTCACGGTTGCCCTGTCAAGGCTTACTAAGCAGTTTTATGTTGAATTACGGTGGATAAAGTTTATCAAGACATGCTAATTTGCGGCCCGACCAGATTCAACAACAACATTAACGTCCGTGCTACCAAGTTAAATACTGTATATACATATATATTTATATTTATACCACGGCTGTGATGTCACGCTAACTCAACGCCATGCTAAATTTCCGTAGGTTAAATCCTGTTAACCGTGAGCGGAAGTGTGCGTCATTGCAAAAAGTGTGGAGTTATCAAGTTACCCCACACTTTTGCCAATAACCCAGACTTTCGACACTTCCGGATCACACGACCGGGAACGCACACACCAACAACCAAATACAGCGTGCAAAAATACGTAACGCAATAAAAAACGTACAAAAGGAATTACTTCGCCCTCGACCTTTGCATACTCGAGCAGGGCCAATAATCGCAGCCGTGGGTTCAACATCGATACCCCCTCGATTCTCACCAATAACTATTACATAACTTAAATACTGTATATATACATATATACCGGGTGGTCCAAAAGTCCGTTGCACCCCACCAGCAGCCCTACAGAATTGGAATCAGGCACCTGACTCATAGGACTTTGTTTTGTCCCTAAGATGGGGGGCTCCCACTGGGCTTGCATTGAGGCGCTCTTTCCCCCTCAACCCCCAGATATGTAAAATTTAACTTTTTTTCCTGTGAGAAATAAACGTTTGGTTCCAATTAGGGAAATATGCGCATGGCCCAGACAAGGTGACATCCGAAAACGGCATGCTAATTGGATAAACGGGATGCGTTTTATTACATCTTCAATGTAGCCGTTATGCCCACATGAGGCTTCCCTGCACGGTGCAGGAAATTATACAATGCACCCATCAAAGGTCCTACACCACTGTGAATACACACCTGACAAATAGAACCAAGGTTTGCCCCTAAGATGGGGGCTACTGCACGAGCTTGTATTGGGTGCCAGGCCCACCTCCAACCCCTCAATTCCCAAATACAAAGTTTATCTATGTTCCTAAAGCTAAACAGAAAAGAAAACACCCCTGGGTTGGGAACGTTCAGGCAATGCGTCTCAAGTAAGTAGTAATAAGCCTCAAGAAATAAGCTATTCCCCCCCCCCTCCCCTTCCCCGCCCCTCGTGATCAGTCGTCACCAATTGACGAACAGGCATAAGTGATAGTGCCTGCGCTCTTTAATTTATGCGAGGTGTCCGTAATCAACTACCCAACCCGGGGTATTAGTCATCTTTATTGTAGGGAACAGAACCACACCGTGCAGGTAAGCCCTTATGAGGACGTGGGAGCTACATTAAAGATGTAATAAAACACATACTGTTTATCTCATTAGCGTGTCGTTTTGGGCGATCAGGTTGGCAGGGTCATTACATGGACATAATTCCCCAATTGGAAGCAAACGTGTATTTCTGATAGGAACAAAAATAAGTTTTATAACTAGGGGGTTGAGGTGGGCAGTGCGCCCCAAGGCAAGCTCATGCAGTGGCCCCCATTTTAAGAACAAACTTTGGTTCTGTGTGTCAGGTTATGTAATCTCAGTGCTGTAAAACATTAGATGGATGCACCGGACAATTTCCTCCACCGTGCAGGGAAGCTCTCATGTGGGCGTGGCGGCTACATTGAAGATGTAATAATATGATTCCCGTTTATCCAAATAGTATTTCCTTTTCGGCTATCACGTTTTCTGGGCCATGCACGTATTTCCCCAATTGAAACCAAATGTCTTTTTCTCACAGCAAAAAAGTTAAATTTTGTATCCAGGGGTAGAGGGGGGCAGGGCACCCCAACGCAAGCTCAGTGGGTGGCCCCCATCTTAGGGACAAACAAAGTCCTATGATTCAGGTGCCTAATTACAATTCTGTAGGGCTTTTGGTGGGTGCAACGGACTTTTGGACCACCCTGTATGTAAGAAAGGCGATCAGACACCCAAAACCAAAACTGATAGAAAAACCCGCCAAGTTTCCAAAAACGATCGGCCTTTGAAGGTAGTGATATCATTCAACCACGGAAACGCCGCCAAGGTCAATCCTATTACCCAAGTTAATCGCACCGACTAATAGTTCGAGAGTTAAATGAAAACTTGAAGATTGCTACCCGCTGTAGCAATCTTCAAGTTTTCATTTAACGTCCAAAGTATTATTGGGTGCGATTAACTTGGCTAATAGGATTGACCTTGGCGGCCTTTCCTTGGTTGAATGATATCACTACCTTCAAAGGCCGATCGTTATTGGAAACTTGGCGGGTTTTTCTACCAGTTTTGGTTTTGGGTGGATATCACAACTTTCATAGGACTGTGAACGTACACGAGGGTACACCATGTTATCTTCATCTGTAGCTTTTTTCTAGAGGAATTTTATTTCTATATAAATTTTTACATTTCTAATTTTCAAATTTACCATTGCCAATTAGCCGTTAGATTAGCCAAATTGCTGCGACTTACTTTATTGTATGACCACTCTTCACTTGCTAAGTTGCTTCAATCCCATTTTGGCACACACTGGCTAACAATCGCTGATTTCGTTCGTTTCGCTCACTCAACCAGCGCATCCTCTTCAGTTGTTTTGTTTATCCCTGCACCTTCCCCTCAACTTTTCAAGATTTCATTGATATTTAGTCATACAGAAACCCCCGAAGGTCGCTGTTACTAAAACAGCAGAACGCGAAGCATTTTATTTTTGGGTTAATAACAATAATAATTGTCTCTCAAAGAAGAACTTCTGCGAGAAAATTGCTGTGAAACTCGGATCGATTTGTTTTTTCTTACATGACCAAAGGAAGACAAGAGAGCAAGGTAGAGAAAGTTAACCTAAGAAGCCTGTCCCTATTTCTCAGCAATGAATGAAAGGTTTGGACTACAGTCTTTTACGCAGCCACACGTAAAGTTATACGATTTGTATGGCCTCGCACCCATCATGTGTGTTGTGTATTGGGGCTCGTCCTAACACCAAGGGCGGTGCGTTACATTGAGGTCCTGATCTTCACATTCTGCACCAAAGCACTCTGCCCATCCAGTCCAGAGCCGCCCGCTCAGTTGCTCCCATCCTAGAAGACCCGAAACTGAAACTGGGACGGCGAGAACCTAATACGCATTCGCGCATGCGCGTGCTGGTTGACTGCGACCAACACCATCGTGTTGCAGTATTTCCGATATTTTTTTGTTTTAGTTTTAGGGAGCACGAACCCAAACTGGGTTATCTGCCTCACAACGATGAAAGGAACAATTTAGCTGGAGAAATGCAAGCGGAAAACTCTTTTATCTTTTGACATGCCACAGCCGGCTTGAGCACTTTGCTTTGTTTTGTTTTTTTTTCCAGGGTGCAGGAACTCAAACTGGCCACCAATATTACAGAGGAACCCTGATTTTTCGAACGCCGATTAACTGAACATCTTAAGACAAAAAAATTTGCTGCAAACAACATTAATTTTTTGAATTAATAAATTTTTTTAATACGCGTGTTAAAGCATTGTACTACATAAGCAATTATGCAGGACAGTGCTTTGCCATAATCCATAAAATGTATTTCAACTTTCTGCACCACTTTAAAAGGGAGATTGCCACCAACTGACAGGCTGTAGCATCTATAGAGCAGTGACACAACGTAGTATTATTGTGTATAACTCTATGCTGGAGCCTTAATGGGTTAGCTGCAAGGGGCACTGCAGAGAGAAACAGGAGGGCGTCATACTGAAGCCGATGCTGTAAAGAGTGATTTCTTCGACTAAAATGCGCGATTTTTGTTGTTGAGAAAACAACGTTATTTTAAGCCTAAGAAATCCGCTCTTCCGTTGTTTTTCCCTCCATTTTTATGTAGTGCACCTTGTAGTTAAGCCCTCCAAAACCCATACTGGTGCCAATATGGCGGCAAATGTCACTGCTCTATAGCCCTTTTACCGCTATCTAGTTCTGTCTAGCCCTTCCTTTCAACAAGCGAATGAACCACACAAATAAATGTTTTTATGAAAGAAACAAACCACGTGTCTCCTTAATTATTGAGTTTAAAGTTGGTGCGTGTACGTGCACCAGGAAGCAAGCGGTAAAGTTAAGCCTAACATAACAACGAGCGCTTCTT
The DNA here is from genome assembly GCA_023313725.1 of Lithobius niger. Lineage (NCBI taxonomy): Eukaryota > Metazoa > Arthropoda > Chilopoda > Lithobiomorpha > Lithobiidae > Lithobius > Lithobius niger. The sequence goes on from JAHWFP010114346.1 coordinate 16,557, forward strand.
TTTTTTTTTTTTTTACATAAAGCGACCATTTTGAAACGCAGATTTTGAACCGCTAGATGGGCGCCATCTAGTGACAGTGGTATCGTTAACCTTGACGGCTTAGTCCCTGGTGCTCGTAGACGCACAAACTTTACCCTCAATAATTAAGGAGACACGCGGCTTGTTTGTTGTGTAAAAAGAAATTTCTTTGCGCATTCCTTCGCTCGTTGTAATCATGTGCTAAATAGAAATAAATAGTGGTAGACGACGCTAGATGCTGCAGGTCATTCGGTAAATAGGCACCCAGTGGTGTCCAGGGGGATGGGGGCCAATGAGGAGGCATTTTAGGAAGGGGTTGGAAAAATATCGATACATTTATTATGTAACAACACATCACCAGTCACTGCAACACGACATAACCCGTCACGCAGTCAACACAGCACATCAATACATATCAAAAACCAAAACTGGTAAAAGGGGCCGCTAAGTTCCGAATGGTTCGGCCCTTCAAAGGAGTGATACCAACACACCAAAACATTCGTCAAGTTAATCGCACCGCTTAATAATTCGAAGGTTAAATGAAAACTAGAACATTACTACTTTCGGTAGCAATGTTCAAGTTTTCATTTAACGTCCAAAGCATTATTCGGTGCGATTAAGTTGGTGAATGTTTTGGTGTGTTGATATCACTCCTTTGAAGGACCGTACCATTCGGAACTTGGCGGCCCCTTTTACCAGTTTTGGTTTTTGATATGATATCACTCCTTATTTTTTTTAATTGTGTATTGACTCAACTCCACTGCCGTGCTGATCTGTAATAAAATGCTACGTCAACAAGAAATTGGTTTTTCAACAATTTGCTACTACCTTTTGCCTATAGTCCGAACCATTTTCAACTTAGTCATCTCTTTATAGGATTTTGGTATGGTTTTAATTTTGTTGTAATTTGTTTTATTTAGTTAGTTTTGGTGTGTTGAAATCACTCCTTTGAAGGGCCGTACCCCCTCCCCGAAAACGTCGCCCCGTGACATTCTCCCTTTGGTGCAGCCCCGCAAAAGTCGCTGGCATGTGTTTGACTGAAGGCTAAAAAAAAAACCCTATCACTGAGAAATCCAGCATTCAGTAAGCAAGTAACCCTATGTTTAAATTAATCCTTTGAAACAATTCACTTCGGTAGCACGCATTGCCCGCCATACAAACTTGCCCTGGCTCCCTCTCCCGCACCCCCCGAAAACGCCTCCCCGTGACATTTCCTCTTTGGTGCAGCCCCGGAAAAGTCGCATGCGTATGCGTGTGTGTGTGTGCGTGTGACTGAAGGCTAAAAAAAGCCCTGAGAAATCCAGCATTCAGTAATCAAATAACCCTATGTTTGAGTTAATCCTTTGAAACAATTCACCTCGGTACCGTGCATGGCAACATTGTTGCAAGCAACGATTGTTGCCGCCCACATAAAAACAATTCAACGGAGTGGTTAACGCTCGTTAAACCCTTTTGAAAAAACAATACAACTCCTTTCTGGAAGTGAACATTTAGGAAATAGATGTGCCTTTCCATCGTATCAGGCTGCCAATTTCGAGGCCCATCGAAATTAAGAACCAATCGACGTTTGGCTGGTTTAAGAGACATGGGTTGTTTTTTTTTTTTTTTTTTTTTTTAGCTCAAACGTCGACAAGAGCACAGTCCACGCGACTAAAACTTTGTTAGCTGCTTTGGTACCACAACAATACCATAAAACTAACCCAAAAAAACGGTGCGGCAGGTCTGGTAAGTGGCACCATCTTTTTGAAGAGTTTGGAAAAAGTGTTATAACTCGAACTTGTAGTCCAAGGCCGTCAATAGACGGCGACATGGCATATTTAGTAAGTAGTGCCATCTGTTCGAAGACGTTGGAAAAGTGTCCCAACCCGAATTTGAAGGTGAATCCCGTCAACAGATGGCACTACAGGGTGGGGTAATTGATTGTACGAAGGAATGGCGTGACCGGTGACTTGGCCGTACTTGATTGTACAACGGAATGGCGTGGCTGGTGACTTGGCCGTACTTGATTGTACGACGGAATGGAGTGGCTGATGAGTTGGCCGTACTTGATTGTACGAAGGAATGGCGTGGCCGGTGACTTAGCCGTACTTGATTGTACGACGGAATGGCGTGGCCGGTGACTTGGCCGCCTCCTCCATATTATATATGTAGATTATATATGTAGATGCGTGGTTGCATATTGATTGAAAACGAAACAGAACAGTAGATACTGTTGCTGCATCACCCGAATAGAAATAAACCGTGTGAAAATAACATGGCCGAAACTGTGTGCGTGTTGCGGGGGTGGGGAGAACACCCCCAACCAACCACTAGTCAAGTAAGAAATGCGGGAGTCCCATTTTCAAACTGGGAAGGGGCGTTTGATATGGGGGGGGGGTAACTCCTCACTGTACGGGGGGGAGGTTGGGGGGGGGGTAGGCACCACTGTAGGCACCTTTAACTTATATTGCTAATAGCCTTGTTTTGAGGTCCATGCAGAGTCATTAAGTTTGAGTACTTAGGTTATGCCTCGCAAGCGATTTCCTACATATAATTTTTATTTAATACCCTACTATACTTTAAGCTTATTCAGTTTAAATAAAATGTGTTAGTAATGAAAAGTACTCAAGTGGTTTCCAACAATAGAATGTTAATGATAAGTTAACGATTTCCTAACATACAATTTTTATTTAATATCCTACTATTCTTTAAGCTTATTCAGTTCAAATAAAATGTGTTAGTAATGAAAAGTACTCAAGTGGTTTCCAACAAGCGATAAGTTAATGATGTGCGCCACAGTTAATTAGGCCTATTGCTTTTAATTACTAAGCAATGTTATATAAAGATTATAGTGTCCGTGGCCTATCTTGAGTTCGCCCCAGAACGACACAGATAATCAGTTGTATGTTTTTGGTAGCAGAGTGCCTTGTTGATATCCGAGATGGTTTCAAAAACAATGGCGGCCGTCGATTAATGCCGCCCCCTCCAGGAAAACGTAGCCGCGCATAAAATAACTGCAGGACTCAAGATAAACCGCGTACACAATAAGCACTTTAGGGCGGGTTTACGCAGCGTCTCGCCTTTGCATTCTCGCAGCTAGAACTCAATCGCGATGGCAAAGGTGACATTCCATGGTAACAACGCTAAACGGATTAGCTTAATCCGACATCGTTTGACTAAATACTTGCAGTTTTATAATCCGTGCCAATACTATAAAGAATCCCTCATGATGAAACAATTTTCCCAAACGCTTCTGAACTCACGTTATTTGCTGTTTTCGTTGCGAGGCGTCAGACATAAAACCGCCGCCATGTTGGAATTTGAGGTGATTTCTAGCTTCTAGCTGCGAGAATGCAAAAGCGAGTGGTTGCGTATAAACATGCCCTTATATAACACAAACTTCAAGGCCAAATGAGTTCGGCATCAATAATTCATGTACTGAACTACTTGACCAGCGAAATAATGGCTTTAATAAATCAACAAAAGTGAGAAATATTTTAAAGTTACCGTGAAAATAACAACAGTGATGGATTGCCGAGCATATGGATGAGCCGTTTTTCTCTCCCTGTCTGTGTCACTCGAGCGGGCGACGATGAGAAATCCAGCCACTGGCGCCACCATTTGACAGAACAATGTCGCAACTCATGTCTTTAAAAATAAACTAGCCACATAGCTCGCTCCGTTGGCGTCGTTTCGCTTCGCTCGAGCAGATATCTTTTTAGCATTCGTATACCAACTGACAGAATTTGGCACACGCCCAAAGGAATGGATACATAAAAACTTCAATCTTGCGTGCAATTCCGTTATTTGAAGCTGATAAAACGCTGACTTGAGCCCTGATTTTCCCATCTCTCCCCCCCCCCCCCTCCCCCAAGCTTACTAAACCTTCACACTGGTAAAGTCAATTTCTCCCCTACCCCTTCAACCCGACACCGGAAAGGATCTTGGGCTCTCAATTCACCTGTTTCATTATTACATGGCTTTTCTTGTTTCGCCTATTTACACTTTAAGTCCTGTTTTTACGTTTTCACTTTTTGTGCGTTCATTCAATTAGGTCGCTTACTTTCATTGTCCTGTTCTCCTCACTTTCCTCTCTGGATCTCCCAATCCCGCACGCTTTACATGGGTTTTCTTGTTTCATTTTTTTAAAGAATTTTTATTTGACGTCCCGTTCTGTAAGCTTTATCGTTTTTGTGTTTTCATTCACTTGTAGGCCCCGTTCTTTGCACTAGACTCTTTGCTGAATGCTGTGACGGGAGATTATTTATGGTCTTCTTATCTGCAGCTTCGTTTCTGTTCATGTATATGGCCTCTGTAATATTTCCTTTGACTCGAATGTTCAGGCAGAAATAAAAAAAATCATCCTTTCGATTTATTTAATACTTTTATGAAGATAATCTGTTGGCAAGGTTTAACAATGTACCTGCCTCTGAAGAGCTACTTACTGCAAGCTACCTAACGTAAGCTAATTACCGTTCTTGAAGGGAAGGACAGTTTTTGAACTGAAGATGTGTTGATTGGGAGACTAACAGTAAACCATTAAGCCACTGACTCGATGCTGATCGTAGTTTATTTGAAATAAATACATAGGTTATTTCATATAGTGCGCCTATGTTTGATTGTATCCAACCTTATTGTTCAGCACTCGAGGAGATTTGCCCCCAACCCATTAAATGTCGAAGCTTCCGCGGACAAAAAATTGGTCAACAATCGCTGACGTCATGTATGGTTGCTAGTTGCAAGATTGTTGCATGATTGTTGCATTATTGTTGCATGATTGTTGCAAGGGGTACTGTTTCACTAATATCACGGTTATAGACGCGTTATCGGACGATAAAAACAGGCCTACTAAACGTTCGGATTAATTTGCTTTCTTCTGACTCATTGCTCATATTTGTAGTATTCTACTTCCAGAGGAGTAGATGGTCAAGCAAACAAGCAAGCACACTGCATCTTTTCAATGATGAGGATTGTTGTAACTGGCCTTTATTATTTTTTATTTCTTTAAAAAGAAATTGTTTTTGAGGTGTTTTACGAAGTTTCAGTCATATTTTAATTAAAGACTATTCAATTAATTCAATTCTAGAAAAAAAAGTAGGAAAAACTAGGGAAAGTGTGAATGAAAAAAAAGTAGGAAAAACTAGGGAAAGTGTGAATGAAAAAAA
>JAHWFP010114347.1:4099-26781 GCA_023313725.1 Lithobius niger
ATACAACTTGGGCAAAATTTGTCGCATTTTGCCAATCAAGTTTTCAATATGAACTAAAAATTTCCAATTTTTGAGCTTGACTCAAAAATTGGAAATTTTTAGTTCATATTGAAAACTTGATTGGCAAAATGCGACAAATTTTGCCCAAGTTGTATTTTCTAAAGAATATGACTTAGACATGACGTAGTATGTATGAAAATGTCTCCAAGTTTAAAGATTTGTTGATGGGAAGTTTGAATTTGCATAAAAGCGGTCTTTTCTTCGCTAATAAAGAGTTTAATAGCAATGCACCATTTACTGACCTCAGTAATAAAGTCTAACTGTAAATTTGTAATCATTGTTTCATAGTGACTGTCAATAGCAAACAACATAATATCATCAGCAAAAAGAATGAAACTAGAAAATTTAAATCTAAATCGTTTACGTAAATGAGGGGAAAAATGGGTTTTAGAATTGATCCTTGAGAGACGCCATCATTACAATTAAACTCTGTACTAAACTGATCGTCAATTCTAGCGATGCTAGTGCGATCTTGGAGATAATTGCAGAAGATATTGAACAATTTACCTTTGATCGCCCAATTTTTGAAATGGATTCAAAATTTGTCTATCTAGGGTATCGAAAGCATTTTGCAAATCGATAAAAATAGCCCATATATATTTCCCCTGGTCCAAGGCTGTAGTAACACGTTCATTTATTTCTTTTAAAGCTTCAGTTTACCCTTTTTTTTTTAAACCGTATTGGTTGGGTCAAATTATGTTGTTTGCTGTTAAGTAATCATGTAGTTGTAGGGCGAAGAATGTTTCAATAACCTTGTTTATTGCTGGCAAAATGGCAATATGTCTATAATTGTCATAATCACATTTATGCCTCTTTTTATAAATAGGTCTAAGGGTTTGAAGCTTTAAATTGGTAGACCAAATCTGAGTTTTGATAATACAATTTATTAGATGAACAAAAAATTTACAGGAGTTTGCCGAACTTAAAAATGAAATTTTGGAGGATAATACCATCCAATCCGGTAGCATCAGTTGATTTGATATCTTTGAGCACAATTTGAACATTTACTGTAGTGGCTGTTTTTGTTTCGCAGAAAGTTTTTACGGTGTCATTCTGTTGGTTTTGAGTAACACTACTTCGAATGTTGTATTTTAATCTTAATTTCTTGGCTCGATTTACAAAATTGTCGTTGACGTCATCACACAAATGTTTTAAGTCTTTTTTACCTGCAAAGTTTTTTTCTATGGTTTCATCTAAAGTTGGTAATTTTTCTCCCGTTAGTTTTTTTAACAGTTTCCCACATATTTGTTTTGTCCTTTTAAAATTTGCTTTAATAATTTGTTTAAAAAAAAAAGTTGTTTGTTATGATTTATGTCCTTGCGAATTTTTATCTTTAGCGAATTATAAGTTTCGATATAATTTCGATTCCGTATACTATTTTTACCATTCCTTATTTTTTTCCATAATTTATTTTTCTCAGTAATATCTCTTAGTATTTCATTTGTAACCCAGGGTTTTTTTCATTTTCTTAACCTGACATAAAACTGGCTTTGTTTCGGTTTCAAAAACATTTCTACAGGGTAAGATTTTTGTATTTTTGACACAGACCTCTCGTATTTTCTTCTCAATCACATCATACATTTTATTTGGGCAATCCAGTAAAGGCATCCCAGCTTATTTCTTTTAATGCGCTAATAATTTTTTTGTCTTTATGTCGAGTTTTAGTTTTATTTACTTTAACAAATCGATCATGATCATGATCTCTCGATTCATTTATAAAAACTGCAGTTAATAATAATAATAATAAAATGTTTGGTGCACACCGATCAGGAAAGGACCCCGGGAAGTCACTGACATCCAGCTAAAACAGGACACATTTAAGATGCGGGAAAGGAAAGTATCAGATTCACCAATCGCCTGGCAACCTGAAATAAAAACATTGTAAAAAAGATCAAGAGGATAAAAAAATGAAAAAGAGTAAAAGTAAAGTTATGTACAATAAAATTTATCGGTAGACAACCTCAGAAGTAGGAGCACAAAGTTGAATTGGTGAATCAATTAATATTCATAGTGCTCAGACCTTTTTAAAAATGATAATAGGTCGACCAGTGATAACAACCTTTAAAAAATATTTACATTGGGTGCAGATACTGTTGCACTCGGCAAAGAGTTCCAAACTCGGGCAACTCTAATGGCAAAGAAATGATGGCAAAGTTGCATAATGATCAGCAATTTCTTCAATAACGACGCCTATGTTATTCAAGATAGCTGGCGCTCGGATATAACGCAGTCTCATCCGGTAAAGCGAATGATTAGAAGTCTTGGGGCCGAAATGACCTCAACATATTCGCAAACTTTCAATGGGTGAGAAGTCCGGCTGGCTCGACTGAAGCCCCGACGTCGGATGCGTGTGCCCATTGGGCCACTTTTGGTACTACATTCAAAATTGGCTAAAACGCAAGTTTTGCATTAGATTTTTTTGACGCTAACGCACGAGGAGATTATTGCCCCACCACCCACACGAGGGATGAATTTATTCTACTCCTGTCACGAAAATTTGTTTTTAAGACTTTTTTTATTTTTAAAATATCTTTTAAATTGTCTTTAGCATTTTCTTGCTTTGGATTTTTAGTTGATCGTATTAACAGACACACTAGTATGTCGCCTGGCAAGTGCAACAACGATTGGCCACAACAGCTCCTGTTTTAGGCTAACTCGACGACTGGCATTTTACTCTCTCTGTCGATTGTTACCCAGTTACAGCCAAATTAACGAAGTGGCTACGAATAATACCCAGAATTATTTTCATCATTAATAATAGTCCTTTTCAAGTTTTGCAAAAATCCAAGATGGTGGCTGAATTAAGGCATCCTACAATAAAAAATGTTGTGGTGTGCACTTCTGAACCTTTCATCACAAAAATTTTGGCTTTCCTGTATTGGCTTTTTAATTTTGCAACATTACTTCACACTAGTTCAAACGTATGTAAATGTTACAGATGCTTTTGTTTTCCTTTTTCCCACCTACGAGACTGTTTTGCTACATTCACTCAAACGCAGTGCAGGATGCACGAAAAGAGGCAGCGGGTATGTCCTTTTACTGTTTGTATTTTCTAGTACTATTCGAGTAGTGCATTCCAGCCATTTAAAAAGACATCCTAACTCACTATATTCCAGCATCCTGCGCGAAATAGCTTTTGCAACATTTACATAGGTTATAGTGAATGTAGCAAAACCGTTTCCCACGAGGGAAAAAAATAGGAAAATGATGCCTTTGTAATGTTGCAACAGTAACGTTGCAAAACTGAGCCATGCAGGAAAACCTAACTGGGAGGACTGCACCTTTAAGTGCTGGCTAGTTGCCAAATTAACGTCAACCATTTTGGCAAATTTCAAGCTTACACGTAGTTTTAAAGAATTACCACTTGAAAAGCCGAGCACAAATAATAAAAACAAATTTAGTCAGGAATAAAACAATTTTTTATGTTTTCCTTGAGTGAATTTCGTTTTGTTAGGCAATATTAGACTAGGGTTCAACCTTCACTCATATCGATCACCAATCGCCACATGGCAATGAAAATTTAGCACTTGTATTTTTATCGCTCCCCGCGTCTAAAATGCGTCTAAAATGCGTCTAAAATGCCATGTCTCAGGAACCGTACTCGCTAGACGTAAGGGGTTTTTGGCATTACAAGAGCTTTCAACCAATGTTTGATTGTTGCTACCAGCATGTCTTCATAATTGGAGAGTTATATTCATGCGATAGGTTCTTACAACAATGTAGCACCATACATCGCTAAAACCGTTTTCCGACGTTTTGAGTCGGTAACTGAAAATGGCGAGTTCATATCAGTATGTATTATTTTGGCCAGATGGCGAATGGATCTCTACGCGCATATTCGTGAAGGCTGACAGAGTTAAAGGAAATATCCAGTATTTTCAAGTGTTAAAAAAATCCCAACATCATACATTACCAATATTTTTCAATGACATAGCCTCCTAGCTACCATTTTTTCAAGACGTTTCCAGTTTTTCATTTTACGGGCAAGGCGTCCTGATGGTTAGCATTTGACTCGCCAGCGTTCCCAGGTTCGAGAAATGCCCTATATTGATGCCTCGTAACATGTCGACGGTGGCATGGAAAAGATCCTAAGAATTTCCGGTCGGAATTACCTAGCAAAATTGTCCCTCTCTCCTTGTGGCGCCATGGCAGCGGTTAGAATCGTCACAAACCTGCTAGGTTTACCGTAGGGGGGGGGGGGGGGGCGTAATGCAGCTGGAAAACCTACAAAGTAGGACTAAAAGATTGGGCAGAATAATTTTAAATATCATTTTACGTGTCAAGTTTCAAAAGTTGATGTCAGCTACATGTCGTGTCATGGCTATCATTACTGAATGGTGCATGACCGTTTCGCCGAATCATGTTTCACTGATTCCCGTTCTTCCGAAAAAATGTTACTCAATGTGCCTGCCTTGCTCGCTGCGGCGATTCATGTAACATCAGAAACGGCAACTAATCACAAATTCCTTCAAACAAAAATGCTTCTTTAATAGGAAGAGAGGTTAAGAATTTTAAAATTACGCTTGAGAACAAGAATCAGACAGAGCCGGGGTTAAAATTCGGCGAATTGGCATTCCGTGAAACAAGTATGACCGCATTGTGATTTCCCCGAATTGTTTTAGAACGGTGAACAGAATCGAGCTAATGAGGTTAGATTAATTTGACATTAATTTGATACGTTTATATTTGATGATGGTCAATATCCCGAAAACCCATTACCAAATTTTATTAATTTGAACTTACATTCATGCTTTCTTTGTAGATTTATGTTCAAAAATTCAAATGAATCTTCTCTAAGCAAAAACGTAAGGGAGAGGAGGTGTAACAGGCTGTCACATGAAATACAATGGACGCCACGTAGCCAACACTTCGTGGTGCCCCTTTCTATTACGTGTAGGGACGGTGCACTCTGTCAATAGCTGAAAACCCAGCTACAAGTCGATGACAGACAAACAAACCGATAAACAGACAGACAGACCCCACCACACAACGTACAGTGGCATTGCTCCCACCGCGCGTTACTGAAAGGGGATTTTTTGGATTAACTCCGCTTTCAACTGAGCTACCTTGCTACGAAATTAGGCTCTTTTACATGCCACAATCGACAGGATCACACTTTCAGGGACTGTGGTGGGCTGAAGAAAGTTTTGAATCCGGGCCCTCCGGTGCACGCGATAGCCGCGCCACATCCCCTCCCCACCTTACTCCCTTCCCCCAGAATTTTGAACCACAAATCAGAAAACTACAAGTAAAGTTCTAAATATAGCTGCGGACCAAAATAAAGCTGAAGTATTTTAAATCCGTTAGAAAGAAAAAGTGCGAACACTTCCTTCTTTCTTTCTTTGGCGCTCCCAAAAGGCGGCTTTATTTTGTTTTTAAAGAGCCATTCTTTCCACATTTGGCTCCCTACTATTCCAGTAAATGGCTGTTTTAAAGCTGACAGCTGAAAGCCTTAAAACAACGCCAGCTGGCTCTTCCCCGATCCTACCCTCCCGCCGTACGATGGCCAATTAAAACCAGAACCAGGCCGAACAACGACTTAAAGTTGGGTTGGGAGCTTGTCTTTATTTCCCTTAACAAATGTAATCACCTGTGGTTGTTTCATTTAAGTCGGTTGCGTAACCACATAAAGAAATTTTAATCTTCCGCAAATTTAAGGATAGTGAAAAGTCGAGGAATATCGGGGAAACTAAAAAAGAAAGACTATACTCCTGATACCCACCTTTTAAAAGGCAGTTTCGGCATTTTTACTCGTGGTTGCCGTTTCGCCTAAAACATTCTTAAAAAGCTCAAAATTGTAAGGCCCTTTGCCTATTAAAGAATCATTTCTGCTTGAAGGATTCCTGCTTAACGGAATTTGTAATTAGTTAGGGTTTCTGACGTTATTATATGTTTTGCCGAGAGAGGCGGGCAATTTGGGGGGAAGGGGGGGGGAATGCTTTTAGTGAAACGGGAATTTGGTGAAACACAGATGTATAGATCATATCAAAAACCAAAACTGGTAAAAGGGGCCGCCAAGTTCCGAATGGGTCGTCCCTTCACAGGAGTGATATCAACACACCAAAACATTCGCCAACTTAATCGCACAGCTTAATAGTTCCAAGGTTAAATGAAAACTAGAACATTGCTACTTTCGGTAGATAGCTAGTAACTAGTAACACATTTACAACGTTATTGAGGGTTAGATTTTGCTTTGAAAGCAGCTTAGCTGGTATTCGTACACGAATTAATTTTTTCAGGTGGGTCATTACTCTCGATTTCAACACAATTTAAGCTCTCGTACCGCATTATTATTTTTCCTCAAGCAGCTGAAATGTGCTCAACTATGCTGCAGAATATTAGACACTATGCTATGGCGTCGCGCTACAATGGTTTACAACCTCGACAATTGAATTGATGTGATGTTTGTTGCCTAAGTTGGAGCGACACATTAGCGTGTGTCTAGACGCAAACATTGGCTTCCATTGGCTTTTGGACTTTTAGCGTATATAGCTTTTGCAACATTTATACGTTTGAGTGAATGTAGCAAAACTGTCTCGTACGTAGGGGGAAAAAACAGGAAAATAAAAGCGTTTGCAAAATTTACACACGTTTGAGTGAATGTAGCGAAACCGTCTTGTACGTGGGGAAGAAACAGGAAAATAAAAACGTTTGCAACATTTACATAGGTTTGAGTGAAATGTATCAAACCCTTTTCGTGCGTGGGGAAAAACAGGAAAATAAAAGCGTTTGCAATATTTATATACGTTTGAACAAATTGGGAAAAGTCATACGGGAAAGCCAATATGAAGGAATGTACCTTTAAATACCAACACTGCCTCTAGAGCTGAGTGGTAAATGAACATGGTGGGCGGTTGGGGAGGGGGTGCCTATATTACAGACCTCCAAAACCTGGAGGTTTAGCATTCAGGAAAACTCTTGAGCATGTTAGTATAAGTCGAGGGTTCAGTTCTCGCATAGGCAACGCACATTGGGGGGGGGGGGGATTGAGGCTTAATGGCGCGTCGACAGCTAGGTCATTCGCGCCAACGCACATTGGTCCAAATGGCAACGTCAATAGTAACGTTTGCATTTGTATCTGATTTGGGTTTACGACCTGTGTACCATCAATCCATTCAGTTTTGAACGTCACTATACGATTTAGATGGAGAGAGAAGTCTAGTAGGCAGCCGGGGAAACCTCCAATCACAGCAGGCTAACAGGACAATGTCCACAATAGGCAGAATGAGGCTGAAGGAGGATGACAGTCTCTCACTATACTCTGGTTGGCACGGACTGGTAGGAATTTTGTTTGAACCCCTTTCGCAATCACTGACATGATCAATTCTTTCCCTGCACGTAACTAGACTGAGCGCTCTCACTCATCAACCAACATGACCAAATGTTTAAAACTACTTTAAAGCACAATTTTTTCCATCCACGTTATTTTGTATGTTTTTCCCACCGACAGACGGCGCCGACTCTATCTGGCACAAATGTACTAAATAATAAATTCCCCACCGTCGTCTCGAAGACAGTAAACAAATAAATTTTGTTATGACATCAAAGGATAATCTTCTGGAAAGATAAGATACGAAAGACAATGGCGCTGCCGACGGGGATGGGGAAGTAAAGATAGCCAAGTGCCCCCCCCCCCCCCTTCCAGGTACCCTAAGGTCTGGTAAAAGTGTTGAGAAGGCATTTACTGCAATCAAAAATTTTGAACACTTGGTTTTTAACGTTACAAGAGCCCCAAAATTACTGAAAATTAATTGTTTTACTGAATTCCAAGGGGTTTAAAAGTATACCTTCTCTTCCTAGACCCCTTAGCTGAATTATGGTACCCCATTATGAAACGGGGGGGGGGGGGGGGGGGGGGCCAACTCCCGGGTACGCCTTTGGTGAAAAACTAACACTTAATTAGGGGCCGTTATAAAGAATGAAGGAGCTGGGTAGGCAGGGTTAGTGCCATCTATCGGTGGAAAACCACACAAAACGACACTGATGCTGAACAAAATTTGATATATAAAATGATTTGTGCAACGGATATCACGCAGTCATGAATTCTTTCTGTATTTAGGAATGTAAAATAGAGTCTAGACTTAGAATAGATAAGAGGAATTGCCAAGTTTGCCCTTTAAGGTTTCCCTGGACCGCAAGGTGTCCTCGAAATTATTAGCGTCATCTGAACCGCATCTGGTTCTAGTCCTCGGCATTGAAAAGATTCTGATTGTAAATACATCTAAGAATTTGAAGAAAATCTAAGGTTTGAGAAAGTCAAGATGCCACTCATAATGCGAGCCACCCTCAGCAGCTACTCCCTCGAAAAAATATTATAAAAGGTGGGAATTGGTCGGTGGCGAGATTGGAATCGGCGTCCAGTTGGTTTGGAGGTCACGACTCTGACCATGCGGTTGGTTGCACATTGGGTCCCCGGCGATCCCTTACAAAGCTCTCGCTGCAATGTTTTTCCGGTCCTGCACCTTCTAGGGTTAAATTACCAAAGGGTTCAAATTTGTTACCGAGCCTAAGAAATTTCAATTGCATAAAATACATACTGTTATTTATTAATTTAGGAATCTACCCAACAAGTTGTTAACGATTCCCACAAATTATCGCCGTTTGAAGCTGTGGGATTAAACGCCACCTATAGTAACAATTCGAAGGTTCAATGATGATAATAGCTTACTACGAATTTTTTTAAGTATTTCATTTAATGTTTAACATCTCAGTCGGTGGGATTAGTTTTGGCGTTTGATATCACAACTTCAAACGGCGAGAAAAATTAGGCCGAATCCTTACCAAGTTTTGTTTTGGACAGATATCAGATCTGTTTTTTTTTTTTTTTTTGTGTTTCCTTAGATGACTAAAAACAGCCAAACGTTTAACGCCAAACATACGAAGGTCGTCATGCTTCAATGCAATGTTACCTGACAGGCGAAACACTAGCGTGTGTCCTGATGTTACAAAAGTTGTGGTAATGCCAATTATTTTAAATTTGCGGAACCCGCTTAAGACACACAATTCTAAAAAGCTTAGGAAGAAAACTTAACTTTGATAATCCCACATAATGTATCGTAAATCGTTCTCCAATGAAACGTCATTGCGTTTTGGTAGGTAACTTTCCCGATAGGCGCCGTATTGCGCAGATTTACAGCCAGCCCTCTTGATTGCAGTAATCTATTTATACTGGGCGACAATCGGGTTCAATCTTGCAGAACTAACTTTATCTGATTGCTTCGTGTAATTTGTTTGCAAACGTTTCCTGCTCCGCAAACCATTCGAAACTCATTATCATGCTGAAAATGTGGTCGCTTCTATTAGCGCCAATCTTGCCTGGCGGGCAATGATGTAACTACAAGACCGATCCGACACGCTTCCCAAGCAGCTTTTCAAAAAATACATCGTAATTAAACGAGAAATCGGTGGTTCGAACTGGTACAAAACTGCTACAAAATACCTTTAAAAACTTTGACAACCGCTATGAACACCTAAACTAAGAATGAAAATACGTGAAGACCAGCGACAGAGCGACCCCTATGGTGGTTTACTGAGAACTCGAGCAGAGCGAGCCACCTACAGCCGAGTGGAGAGCGCCCTAACCTTTGAGCTTAAAGGGCTAGGGATGTATGAAACTCGACATGTCGAGTCGACTTCGAGTTTGACTTTGTTGTCAGGGCGGGGGTGGGTGCAGGGGGCGACTATCCCCCAAAAAATTACTAACAACGGCGCCAAATTATGCTTTAAAAAATCACTTTTAATGATTAGCTCTGCAAATACTGCAAACAATGACGGTTCAAAACTGCTAACTAAAGTTGTAAATACCAAAAAAAGAAAACAAAAATAAAGATAATCAGTTTTTTGGGGGGAGGGGGGAGGGGAGGGTGGCATACCCCCCCCCCCCCCCTCCCCCGATTCGCTGACGTTGCGACCCTCCGGTCGTTATGAAAACTCGATCTGAAAACTTCAAACTCGGATTTTCGAGTTTCGTTAAGTTAAAAAAAAAAGTTATGTTTAGCTGCAATAGCAAAACAATTACTTAAATTTTATAGAATTAATGTCTAGAAAACATGTGGAGTGTGTCAAGCAGTTAATAATTCTACAATATAATTATAGTTCGTCATGCGTGGCACCTGGCATCCCTCATCTTAACGCTGAAATCGCTAACAGCGCCATCTATTTCTACCCAAGATGCCGTCAGCATGTGTGCAGTGGTTTTGATACAGGAAAAAGTGATTTAACTGGTTTAGCGTATGGTAATTACAAGAACCTACAACACATCATCTTCGAAACTCGAACTCTACCTGAAACTCTTTACCTTCAAACTCGATCGACTAGCATTCGACTCAAGATGAAAAAGTGCGTCTCACACAGACCTCCATAACGTTCGTGGTGGTACAAAAGTAGTAAATAAAAACAGTGTCTTATAAAATTTTACACAATTTTAAGAAATTTTCAAAATTTTCAACGAGATAATTTGTATGAGGCTCTTTCTAATGATTTTCTTCTGAATTACAAACATTCAATCCAAAAAAGCCATCTTAGAATTTTAAAAAAATTTAAAAAATGTTTTAAAGAGTCTACCTCCTTTAAAAGGCATAAAATGAAATTATTAACTCTATTAACTCTATTAATGAAAAAAAATTAAAATTCGTTTCACACAGCATTTTTCACAACAAAAAGAAAGAATTTGAGATTTACCAATTTTGGTACCATTTCTTGCCACTAGGTACCGTTGTTACAAAGTCAGTTCAGTTCAAATAACTCGTGCATTTGCACATGTTACGTTTTTTTTTGTTAACTAAATGTTTGTTCCGTTTAGGGAGAAAATAAAAAATGTTGGCAGACAATGAAGTTAAATCACTCAACACACTTTGCTAACAACGGCATCTAGTGGCAACAAATGGTACTACAATTGGTAAATCTCAAATTGGTTCTTTTTATTGTATAAAATACTGTATGAAACGGGTTTTCATTGCTCATTTTGTGTTTGGACAGTTAACAAAAAAGACAGTTTTATTGTATTAAAAGAGATTAAATCAATTGTTTGCCCTTTAACTATAACCACTTCTGATTAAAGTACAATGGGATTATGGGAAGCCGGCAGAGAGAAGCGGACTCATTAATCTGAAAAACACGGCAAGGCCAAGTGGGTAAAAGCTCCGTACCTCCACGCCTGAAGTACGGAGCTTTATCAACGTTGCCTTACTTTCAAGCAGCTACCCCTGAATGTATTAGCGAAGGAAGGGGCAAATGTTAGTGCAACAACTAGATACGAATCGAATTCAGCGTGGAATATACGTAATAATACTCCTAGATATAAAATAATGTCTTGTTTTCCCCCTTGTTTAAAATGAGCTTGGCAATCTGGTACTTACGTTCTCAGATCCTCTCCCTCCCCCTCTCTCCCAAAGTTCTTAAAATGCATACCTTCACAACACCTTGTGTCTGTACATTATTTAATAAAGAATTTTTTTTAGCAAAGGACGTTACAACGGCAGGCGAATTAAGTCCAATAAAGTCGAAGTTTCGTGCGGAATAACGATCAAAATGTATACGCGTTTCGTTAGGAGGGTCGGTCCCTTTAAATGCCAGTGGGCTTCAATTGTTGGTGACAAGTCCAGTACGATAATACCACACTGGCGTACGCAAGAGGGGTGCACCCCCCCCCCCCCACCCAAAGTTAAGAGTAAAACATGATAAAAGTTAACAAAAAAAAGTCATTGATTGCAGCTTAAAAAATTCTTATAATTGATTCAACAGGATGGAAAGCTAAATTGTCTTTTTTAGACATATCAAAGTTGTTAAAATTTCTGAAAAAAAGAGTTTTTACGCACCTCCGCGGGCCCCTCCCGCCTCTCTCCTAGCTGAATTTTTCAGAACCCGCCTCACATTGAATGTCACTTTCCTTTGCCCCTTCCAAACAAAATTCATCGGTGATCAACTGGAAAAGGTACACCAAACTGGAATAACGTACACCAAAACATCCATTTCTTTGTTTCAAGTATCGTAAATTGTATACATGAAACACTTTCCGTAAGTTTTTTTTTTTTTTTTTAACTTCCATGCTATTTAGTACTGCATAAGTTAGTAATAGAGTGCCTGGTGGAGTTCGGAATAACAGCGCACGCTACGCAGCGGAATCTAAACTGCTATAGCTAAACCCCTGCAGGTTGTTTTTCGTGCAGTGCCGACTCTCTTCTATGGACATGAAACAGTACACGATTTTCAACTTTTCTTTTAGTATTTTGAGCGTTCCATAAGTTCAGTTATAGAAATATACAACGAAGATCCCCTTCAACCCCTTTGGCACACGCAGAAAAAAAAATCAAGTCCAAAAACGAAAAACAAGCTTCAAGAGGCAGTGGCGGATCTATGTACTACGTTTCCACGCCCGGAGGATCTGTAATACTCCACGAAAAAAACTGGTTACATGCTACATACACACACAACACATACAACAACGGTAAGATGAAGAAACAAATAAGCAGTCTACATGATCCTAACTTCCCACTGACCTCACGTAGTTTGGAGCTTTTATGAACAGAAAAATCTGCCCCTTCCCATTCAAATCAGACATTTAAAGGGGGATTGCCATTAAATGACAAGCAGCAGCATCTACTAGCCATTTACCGCCATCTCGTTCTGTCTATCCCTTACTTTCAACAGGCGAAGGAATACACAAATAAATTTCTTTTTACACAACAAACAAGCCACGTGCCTCCTTAATTACTGAGTCTAAAGTTGGTGCGCTCACGTGCACCACGAAGCAACGGCAAAGTTGAGCCGAAAGGCATCACGGGCTTTTTTTTCTATACATCGACCGTTTTGACACGCGGATTTTGAACCGCTAGATGGGCGCTATGTCGAGTGACAGTGATGTCGTTAACCTTGACTGCTTGATTCCTGGTGCACGTGGACGCACCAACTTTACATTCAATAATTAAGGAGGCACGTGGCTAATTTGTTGTGTAAAAAGAAATTTCTTTGCGCATTCCTTCGCTATTTGAAATCAAGTGCTACATAGAACTAAATAATGGTAGACGAAGACGACATCCTGTCAATCGGTGAATAGTCACCTTTAATAGCACACAGTAGCCTCCGGGCCGGAATAAATCTTCCTTCCGCCCAAACCATAAATTCCTATATCCGCTTCTTGTCAAGACCGATAAAAACGAAGTGGCAGGATCTTGGTCTCCGACATAGGTACCAGGATCGAATCTTTTTACCGATCTTTAAACACACAATTAGTCTTAACCACAGGAGCTTGTCGTCCCTCGTGCGCGCACGTCGCGTGGATGTAATAGTAATATACATACAGTATCCATGCGACGCGCGCACGCGAGGGACGACGCAACTTAGTCGCCTCTTTACCAGTTTTTTGGCTTTATTTTGATACTAGCTGGACCCGTGCAGCATGCACGGGTCCTGCTTCTTGGTGTTAGTCTCCTCGCGTGTTTTTTCTTGTGTTAGACAAGTAAGGGGTGCTTACAATTTATGACTCTCCCCCCCCCCCAACTCACACTCGCCAACCCTGTCCCTGGTCCCCCGAGTGCCCCCGTAATCCACTGCACGCCCTCCGACAGTGTAGGGTTTGTATACCGCCCCGCCCTTCCTCCGTCACCCTCGGTGTTTGTTCCCCCCACCCCCCAAACACCCTGCCATCCCACACCTTACTGCACGCCCTCCGGCACATCGTGGCTTTTTCAATTTCTTCTCCCCCCCCCCCCCTCCCCCCCCCCCCCCCCCCCCACCCCCCCCCCCCCCCCCCCCACCACCACAATCCACCAGTGGCGGGTCTGTATACCTCCCCGCCTTCCTGGTGTTCGGTTATAAATATATTAACCCCCAAAAAAACACCCATCCCCTCCCGGCAGCTGCCCGTATTCCCCCTTCTGCTTGATGCGCCCATTCAGTAAGTACTTATTGTGATGTCCCCTTCTCATCCCCCTTCCCCTCCCCTCTTGAAGTTTGTGAAGGGGCTCCATGGACCCGAGCAAAGCGAGCAGCGTTATTCAAGTGGTCAGCGTCCTCGTGTCCAAACAAACCGAATGCTGGTTCGAATCCCACTACTGACCCATACAATCCTTAAAAAAAAAGTATCTGACATTAATTCATGGAACTAAAGGTTAACAGGACAGCTCGTCGAAATGTTGGTGCAACCCCAAAAAAGACGCATACCTGTGTTTTACTGAATCCTTTAAAAAATTCTATCACTCAGTAAATCAGCATTCAGTATGCAAACACCTGCTGTTTGTTAATCTCCGTGAGTGTTTCCGCCAACTTTGAAACAATTTATGTGTTATCTTTAACAACAGAAGAGGGCACATTAGGGTAATAATTGTTACTACTTTGAAGTAATTCCGTTCAGATCTGAAAGCCTGCATCCACGAAATAAATACACCATCTAACTTTAATAACTGCCAATTTCGAGACCTCGAAATTAAAACGTAGCTTAGTTTTAAAACGATATGCATTTAGCGGAAACACGGATTCTTTCATTTTACTTACCAACAATCAACTGGTCGGGTGAAAGTTCGTAACACATAACACGTGCCCTAATCTCCGTAAGGGATTTAACATCGGGATGAGCGTACTAGAAGTAGCTGGCTAGCTAGAAGCTAGTAACACATTTGCAACGTTATTGAAACGTCAGATTTTGCATGGAAAACCGCTTAAGTGACATTCCAACACTAGTAGTAATTCTTGTCAGGTGGGTCATTCCTCTCCATTTTACCGCAATTTAAGCTTTTGTACCGCATTATTATTTTTGCCCAAATACCTGAAATGTGCTCAACTATACTTCAGAATATTAGACACTTACGTTATTGGCGTCGTGCTACAATGGTTAGTTCTTCAACAACTAAATTGTTGTAATGTTTGTTGCCTAACTTGGCGCAACACACTAGCGTGTGTCTAGATTACAGTAGTGAACCGAACCCCAATAATTCAACATTGCGATGTAACTGTTTGACTTTTTAATCACACAACAATGCATTGTCTATGCACGCATTAAGGCTCGTTTAGCACCGACTCGCCTTTGCACTCTCGCAACTAGAAGCTAGAAATTAATCTGAATTTTCAACATGGCGGCGGTTTAAGCTTTGCCGGCTCGCAGTAAAAACAGGCAATAATGTGATCTCAGAAGCGACTAGGAAAATTGTTTGGTCAAGAGGACAGCGTTATCGTATTGTCACGGATTGTAAGACTGCTACTCAAACCATCTCGGATTTAGCTAATCCAGGTAGCGTTGTTACCTTGGCAACGACACTTTTGTCATCGCGATTAAATACTAGCTGCGAGAATGCAAAGACAAGTCGTTGCTAAACGCACCCTCATTGTTGATGGCTTAATGCACGCAGAGACGATGATAACTCAATGGTCAGCACCCCATTCTCCAAACCTAGCGAGTGCCGGATCGAATCTCGCAGCCGGTCAAAAAGACGCGAAAAAAAGTTACTGAAACACTGGTACGAAAGGTTAAAAACTCCGCTTGCCTTATAACAGCCACGCGCAGATTTCCATCCACACATGATATTGCCAAGGTCAACTGAGATAGTAGCTGCATTCCTCGCAGCGAAGAGTGCAGCTACTGTCTCAATTGGCATTGCGCCTAATAGTTGAACGAGCGAACCCTTTAATTGTGTCGTCACAAAAAGAATGATGTTTGTATTTTAAAATCACATTTTATAATTTTTTAGGTTAGTATCTTATAATTTTTCTTCGGCGATCTATTGGCATAAATAATTTTAATTTTTACCGCATTAGTGTTTTAGATTTTTGATCTCATTGTAATTATTAGCAAATGATTAAAAATTAGTACATACACACACACACAATTGAAACGTCAAGGTTATTGTAAGCGCGCAAAGGATCATATACTTGCAGGATACAGTAAATATAGTTCCCAATTATTCAACAGAAAATCTCCTAGACGCCACACTTTAAAACGGATTTTTTGCAAGGGATTGATTAACGGTAGGTAAATATAGAACTTTGGGGCCGTACTTGATGTGGAAGATCGAGAAAAATGGCACTGGGAGGAAATGTCCTTTTAACAAAACAAAACAAACTAATGATGCTACTGATGTAATTTAGTGATTTTCTTTTTTACAGTTACGGTTTAGCGTAGTTATAGTGACCAATCCGATGACCCTGGTTCAACTTCCAGAGACAACTGAATTTTTTCGTCATAATTTCTGCGTACTTGTCATTCTTGTCATTCTTAACAGTTCACAATATTGGGTCCATCGTGTTTCTTCGGTTTATGAGTATGTTTGACCTCAGTCTCCCATGTTAAAGCCGAAATTTCGATGCTTAATATCTACGCCGTCTTTCAACATTTTCCACTGAAATTTGGTATATTATTAGCTTTGTGGGAATTGGCTAGCACGCGTCCCAACTTTCATTATTAATCCGATTTGTCACTTCGGAGATCTGGGCTTGAGCTGGAATCATAAGATTCATTTTTGGCTTAAATGGTGGTGATGGTAGACTTTGGACACGTTTATACAATGGTCTCTACAGACTAAACCATTTGTCGTAGATAGCTGGTTCTTAGCTCGTTTGAAAGCTCTACTTCCGGAGATGAGCCCTTTATAGAAGTAGAAATTTCCATTGGTCGTCCCTTTCCGGAGTTACGAGGCCCTGAACGATCCGTTTTATTGTTTTAAATTGTTTTAAACATCGTTTTTATTTTATGCAACACTGCCCAAGTCAGCAAAAGTCAGAAGGCCTACACTGAAGATTCAAATGGTTTCAAAGGTTTTAACGAGCGTTAACCAATCTTTTTAGGGCTTCGGGCAGATGACCAGGAGTGGTTAGCGAGAGCATCCAACGGCCTTAGCTGGCCACTACAACTAAGGCCGTCAGACGCTCGACCTCTCACAGCCAATAGAGCTATCTCAATCGGCTGCGAGTCGAAATCGAAGAGTGACATCAGTCGGCATTAGTTTCTGCGCGTTCCAGCAAAACAATGGCGGTCTCCATGTCGTGTTTTGGTGATGGAATAATTAAATTGTTGTGTCGGACGTACGTAACGTATTCTTGCCGCAATTCTTGTGTTTATTTAAAGTAAAGCATGCATGTCAAAATGGATGTATTTGCCCTTTAACAGATTACACATACCTGCACACGAATGGCCGAATCACTAATGGACTGTCTGTCATTCTTGATAGAAACTCGGCTGTACTGTTTGGATGCTGATAAAAATGGATCGCTTTGCAACTCGGTGCATGATACATCAAATTCATCTAAGGTAACAACTACAGCTTTTCAGTTACTGGTAATGAGAACCTATTCACGACCCCAGAATTACTTCTTCACGACCCCACTGGAGTCGCGACCCACAGTTTGAGAAACACTGGTTTATGTAATGGTTTCACGTCACTCTCCCGTGTTAAAGCCAAAATGTGTATTGCCCATTTGGCGTGCCATCCTATATTGCAAATAAAGGACAAAGCTGCTTAAAGAGAGCTGCGGACAAATCAACTTTCAAAAGAAAGACTTGAGCGAGCGAAAGTCAGTGCGTTTGCAACGAGTACAGAAAACCAACTTGGTATGTCAAAGTACCACGAATTAGTAAACAAAAATGAACTCGTTTGATGTTTAAGGTAAGGTTTAACTGATCCGAAGTTACAACAGCAAAGGAACACAAATAAACTTTCCTGTAAGGTATCATACACTGCAGTGTTCCTGTATTGTTTAGTCCACGTGAAACCTTGCTGCTGTATTCAGCCATTAGACACGTAAATAAAATTAAAACCGTAGCCCAACTTTCAAAATTATTGTTAGAATAATATAGTGTTATAATACAGGCTAAACACTCGCCGGGGCTAAATTTTTCAGCATTCTTCAAGTGAAGTAGTCTCCTTTTCCTTCATCCTATTGATTATACATACACCACTTTTCAAGATTCAAGACTTCAGGACTGGTATATCATTTTTATTTTCAACGACATTTCCTGGTTTTTAAGGAGTCGCACGTACCCCGATTTACTTAATCTGTAGGTCTGTACTAAGCACACTAACACTATGGTTTTTACGATTTTTCAGCGATGTCGTTTAGCCAAATAGCATGCACCAATCTGACCTATCGTGTTCTAAAGTCAAAACTGTAAAAACATGTGAATACAGCAGCAAGGTTTCACGTGGACTAAATAGTACAGGAACACTGCGGTTTATGAACCTTACAGCTAGGGAGTTTATTTGCGTTCCTTTGCTGTTTTCACTTCAGATCATTTAACCTTACCTTAAATATCAACCGAGTTCGTTTTTGTTTTCTAACAATTTGTATAGACAATCAAAAAAAAAAAGGTAAAACCCAGATCCATTAACAAATACGACATTTTGCCAAACTCTATTCCGAACACTCTATTTTTATTGATTGTTTGTCCTAAAGCAGATTGGAATTCGGGTCATTAGCGGTCATTAGTCACTATAGGAAAAAAAATTGAAAGTTGTTGCACTAATAAAATATATTTCCTCGGATAAAATTCACTTTTTTTCCCTTTGCCACAGCGATTTATAATCTTGTACCTATTTTATTAAATACAAAACTGGAAACTTTGAAAGATAAATGTCTATCGCTATGATTAAACACATGTCAACGTTACAATAGTAGTACGCACGACACAAACATAAATTAGGTCTGAAAAAAAAATAGACCTTGCCTTTCACTAAAAAAAGAAAAACAAAAGTTTAAAACGAGCCACGCACAAAACACGGCCTAGCTAAAATCGTAGTTATTTTTTTTATTTTTTTAGCATACTTCAACTCCAAGTGCACCTGAAATTGTGTCAGGGGTATTCTAGTTTAGCACGTGATTGCCCAAGAATTCAAAGTCTAGCATCGGTACTTAAAAACTTAGCCATAAAAATCAAACTCAATAAAAAGGGGTATGTTGCCTTACCTTCTTGTTTTCAGTGTTGCTTTTTTTGGACTCTGGATTTTTCACTCGCTTGTAGGGAAAAACCGCAAATGGGGCGGAAACGAAATTAAAAAATCCACACTGTCCTTTTTCGTTCGATTAGTCGGAAAGGAACGAGGCCGCTTTTGGCAACAAATCGCGTCCCGGTTGTCTGAACCGCTGCGACGATGCGCGCGAATCAGATTCAGACCAACTCTGAGAAACGTCGGCCTGAGTTTCACATCCTCATCATGAGGAGCCAACGCGTGCAACTAGCTTGTTGCTGATCGAGAGAGAAAGTGAAAACATTTATGTTGGACTCGTGCTGCCATCCAGTGACGGCTTTTAGAAACAAAGTGCGCCGTCGACACGACTGAGCTCTATAAATAAAGTCTGGAATGGTACGCAGCGACGAAATTGATCTGCGAGTTTCACGGAAAAATTAAAACCTTAAAAAAAAAAGCAGTGGGAGTTTTCTCCGAACTTACACGCAGGCGGGAAACGGGAGAAGACATGTCAAGATTATTACACGCCAGAGACATTTCAAATTTGTATTAGCTCCATATGTAATCTTGTTTCGAGCGCAGGAAGGAGGGGGGAGGGAGCGGACTATACTACTACTATTCCAAGGTCTTTGGGATACATGGATGGTATAGTGCCCGCAAACTTTCAAAAAAAAGAGGGAAGGAATACAGAAAAGGGGTAACGAACAACGTTAAATTCTACGCACATGTAAGGTTCGGGATAGGCAAAACACAAACTGCAGGGGGGAGGAGAGGGGGAGGGTGTGCCAGACCAGAGAATGTTGGCGGTCAAGAAATTGAGGCTTCAGCAGCATTGTTAAAACTAATTTTTTTTGCAGTTTTATCTTTTGCAGATACGTAACTTGATATTTGTGTAGGATTTAATGTTATTTTATGGCAAATCAGTCGGAAAAATTACATAAATTTTTTGCTGGATGGAAAATTAAATATGTCGGTAAATATCTGGGTTACACCCCTCCGACTTTTATCCTTCCTGACGTCTCTGACTGATGGTGCCCTCCAAAAGCCATCTGTGAACTAAAAATCCCCCCGCTTAATGTCCAAACATATTCTAACCCCCAACACACCACAAAAAGTAAGCTTTTCTTTTTTTTTTCGGGTGAAGTGTAGATATTTCATCCGGACGAATTAAAAAATAGTATTTTGCATAGCGTGGGAAACGAGCCATGACTTTAAAGTATGCTCTTGAAAACATTGGAAGCAGTGATCTTTAAACCACCGTTGGACTGAGATTCATTATTCATTCTGATGGTAGAATAAGTAATAGATATCCGTGAGAAATAGGCGATTAACCGGCGATAATTGCTCGTGTCCGATAACGGGAGCAGTCCGATGTGAAGGGGTAGAGCAAATGAGCAATGATCGCCGGTTAATCGCCTAGGTCTCACGGATCTATGTTTTAATGGTAAGGTGTGACGTCAAACTAACATATCGACTTATTTCAGATTTAAAAAATTGTATTTGTAAATTTTATTTGTCGAGCGAATTACAAATTTTTTAAATACGATTGATGTAAAATCTTGAATGGAAACTCCCTGTGTAGGAGGAAAGTAATAGCTAAGGAAAGACGTCCTTTTTCTTTCTGTCCCGTTTCCGAATTTCGTGTTTAAGATAAAGCCGTATTTTTTCCTACTTTAATAGTTTAAATATGCGCTTTTCGCTTGAGTCGTAGGTTTTTAGGTGTGTTTGAAAGTGTCAGTAGCCTATAGGTCGGGACAAAAGGTTGCCCGGTTAGGCGTAGCTAGCGACATTTACTTTCTGTGTTGGTACGAAAAATTTCGCTAGTCGCAAATGTGCTTGTTTACGCTGGTTTTGCAATGGGGTTGAATTTGTGTTGTGTACTTATGAAAAGTCGGTCATTACGTCACATGGTGGATTAGGGGATGTGTAGACCCCATAAAAGTATTAGATTATCAAAATTAACCAACGGTGACGTTTGTGGGTTTTCAGAATAAGCGTATACAACGACCATACTTTTAGCATGGGGATGTGTTAGCGTGACGTCACCACCGTGCATTAACTTTTGATTTAAGGTATTCATATTGGCATTACCAAGTCAGTTCCAGTCAGCAACACAAAATCAACAAGTGCAACATAAAAAGAAATACTCTATAATGCAAAAACATATTTTTTAAATGGTTTTAAAGAACTATTTACGAGATTACACTGGAATTAACGTCAAACTTTATAAAAATTACATGATAGGCCTATAGGGGAAAGCAGCAGTTGGGGGTTTTCAGAAATGTTGACTACTGAAAGTGTCATTTTTGAGATACAAACAAAAAAGACTTTTTTTCTCCAGAGTAGTCAGTATTTCTTTTTGTGTGACCCCTCTCTTGACGAGTCTACAAAATGTATGACCCCCCCGCCCCCTACTCGAGCAGGTCCAAAAAATCCATGATTCCACCCCCAATTCCCCGCCACCCGGAGATAAATAATCATCAATGAAACCAGGGCTGACTAAAGAGGAGGGCAAGTGTGGCTTCTGCCCCTAGGGGCCCGTGCTTCAAGGGGGCCCAGGATGAAAAATAAAACAGTAAAAAAGAGCGTTGATTATTCGATTGCACACAGGCCCTAGCTTACGACGGGTCCTGCAAGCGGCCCTATCCCATGGAAGTAATTGACATGAAAAGGCCACAAAAAGCAAAAAAAAAAAAATCCTGCACACGGGCCTTAATCTTACTAAACCCAGAGAAGCATGTGAGAGGGCACATAAAAAAATTTGGAGCCGTAGGCCCCCAATAGACCTTTTGGCGGCCCTGAATGAAACGAGCCCCCTGAAACACTACTGTCCATTAATAAACACCCCTGATAACATTTAGCCTCCTGACCGGTCATTATTTATCGCCGGGGGGGGGGGGGTCATTTAGTTTTTGGACCCTCTCAAGGGTTCTCATAAATTTTTCAGGTCCCTTCAAGAAGGGGGCGTCAAAAACACACTGACCAACAAGAAAAAAATTTATTTTTGGACTTCAGAAATGGCACTTTCAACAGTCAAAATTTCTAAAATCGCCTCAGCTTCTGGGGGGCAAGCCCCCAAGACCCCCCATGATGTGAGTATTTACAAGGTTTTTTTGCTGTTAGTGCCATTACTTCAGGTAGACTTTTTACAAAGAGCTTTGTAGAAATGCCTTGGCACCTGATTTCTTGGCTTCTCCTGTCTTTCAGGTGCCGACTATGTACGGATGTAGGCATACAAGTGTTCATCATACTTATTGGTGGAATGTCAACAAGAGATGGGTGTAAGGAACATTTTATAGAAAAATTTTAACCCAACATGTCTTTTCGTTAAAAACGAGATGCGTTTTCTTAGAACTATAATGGTGACTGTCGGTTTGGAGAGCTACTTATACTTATTTTGGCTACAGCATTAATCTTGGCTACAGGAATCATCTGCACAGTCACAATAGGTATAAAAAAAATCACATTTTTTTTGGGGGGGAGGGGGGTTCCACCATTTTTGGATTTTGAATTTTTGGGGTCAAAATTTTTTTCAGGGTTTCGAAGGTGCGGGGGAGTCATCGAAAATTTAGTGATCACATTTTCATTTCCTCCGGCCCACCCACGGCTTAATAATGACCCGTCCCTTAGCATGGATTAGTATTAAAAAACGCTTAAGCGTATAAAATACGGATGTAAGCCTTAAAAAACTTAAAGCCCTAAAGGAACAGATATTAGAAAAAGACATGTAAG